>JALRMM010000733.1:0-10983 GCA_026122155.1 Zymoseptoria crescenta
GCGCTATTTAATAGATAAAGGACCTATTTAGCCTATATAGAAGGATATATAGCTTATAATACTCGATTCTATAGGCACTAAGGAAGAACGATCCTAAAGGGCAATAGATAATATTAAAAACGCTAAATAGAGCGATCGAACTCCGATAGGACTTATAAACTACCTTAAGGAATAGTAGGACGAGATTAGATATACCGACGTTCTATAGATAATCTACGAGTTTAAGGGAGCTCTTACCCCTTCGGTACGAAACCGCCTCGAATAGGGGTAGGTTACCCTTACTTCCCTTATAGAGGTAGAGGAAAAGGCTAATATCTCCTACTAATAGATCCGAGAATTTAATAAGAAATAATCTACTAAGGAACCTACTAAGGGCGATTCGGCCGGTAGATAGCTAAACTAGGGCAATAAGCTAGGTATAGGACCTAGGTAACCTAAAACCCCTCTAAAAGCCCCGATAGTAGAAAAGGCGGAGAGATCTACTATAGTATATTAGACTTATAGTAAGGAAGGCTATAGGAGATAGGAATGCCTAGAAAAGGATTAGTTAGGAAAAGAGGACCTAGTAGCGGACGGACTCTAACCGCTACTAGGTAAGTAGTCTACTTAGAAGAGTAAAGAAGAGCCGCTAAACTAGGAGGCAAGTCCTACCTAATAAACGGAGGTCTAATACGCCTCGAAGTAGAGCTTATAGGACTATAAGGGACTAAGAAGCTCTAGGTTCTCCTCGATTATAGGGTATAGAGTAACTTCCTAGATAATATAATAGCTAAGAAGTTAGGCCTAAGTATAGAAGTAGGCTAGAATACCTGATACGTAGTACTAAATAGATAGAGCCTAGTAGTTTAAGGAGAATGCTATACGCCTTTTAAAGTAATAGATACGTAAGGCACTATACGAGGATATATAGACTCTTTCGCTATTAGACGTATCTACGGCTATTAGATAGTACTCGGTATACTATAGCTAGAATACTAGAACCTATAGGTAAACTTCGTTAGAAAGAGTGTTACCTAGAAAGGAACTAAAGGTAGATAATAGAAGCCTATTAAACTCGTCTCGCCCGAAGAGTTCTAGAATAATACCTATAGCGTCCTATTCGGGCGTGTTTAGGCCCTATTAGCCTAATAAACCGACTCTAACTAAGGAAAGGTCTAGCTACCTAAGGAATTTTCAGAATTCTCGGACGTTTTTATAGAGGGAAACGAGTTCCTCCTACCCGAAGATAGACCTAATAAGCTTAGCATCGAACTAATAGAGGGTAAAGAGGCCCTATATAGACCTTTATATAACCTTTCTACTATAGAACTAGAGACCTTACGTAACTATCTCTTAGATAGCCTCGTAAAGGGATAGATTAGGCCCTCTACGTTCCCCGTAGGGACCGGTATCCTCTTTATTAAGAAGAAAGACAGTGGATTAAGGCTTTATATAGACTATAGGGCACTTAACGCCGTTATAGTCAAAAATAGACACGCGTTGCTACTAGTATAGGAGTTACTCGACTAACTAGCCTCGGCGAGGGTTTTTACTAAGCTTAATATCCGTAATATATACTATCGCATTAGGATTAAGGAAGGAGATTAGTAGAAAACCGCCTTCTAGACAAGGTATAGCTACTTCGAATATACTATAGTCCTATTCGGTCTAACTAATATACCCGCGGTATTCTAGGAATATATAAATTACGTACTTCGGGGCCTTTTAGACTATTATATAGTCGTTTACCTCGACGATATCCTAATCTACTCCCTAGATGCCGAGACCTATAAGAAGTACGTTAAATTAGTACTAGAGAGACTTAGGAAGTATAGGTTGTTCGCTAAGTTATCTAAGTGCGAGTTCTTTAAGGAGTAAGTTAGATACTTAGGCTATATAGTTACCTATAAAGGAATCGAAATAGAGTCCGAAAGGGTTAAAGCTATCGTAGAATAGCCCCTACCGACGTCTATAAGGGACATTCGCATCTTTATTAGATTTACGAACTACTATCGCTAATTTATTAGCGGTTTTTTAAGGATAGCTACCCCCCTTAACAAGCTAATAGAAAGGGGCCCCGATAGGGCAAAAGGCGGCTATAAGTAGCGAAAAGAGGAGTTAGTGTACCTAACCCTCCCTCCTAAAGTAGTATAAGCATTCTAAGAGTTAAAAAGGAAGTTTATAGAGGCGCCTATTTTAAGGCATTTCGACTTAAAACTGCCTATTAGGATATTAACTAATGTATCTAGATACGCTATTAGGGTAGTACTCTCCTAGTAGTACGAAACAAATAGTAAACTATACTAGCATCCTGTCGCTTTCTACTTAAGTAAGATAGATGCGGCTAAAAGGAACTATAATACCTATAATTAGGAACTTCTAGCCGTAGTTAAGTCCTTTTAGTACTAGAGGTACTATATCGAGGGCGCCTTATACTAAATCGAGCTACTTACCGACTACTACAACTTAAAATAGTTTATAATAACTAAGCAACTTAGCTAGAGATAGGTAAGATAGGTAGAATAGCTCTTAAGTATTAACTTCCGTACGATATATAACCCTAGCTCCCTTAATGCGGCCGTAGATACGGTTAGTAGAAGGCCCAATAGGTAAGAAGAAGGTTACTCGGGCTAATAGATTAGCGAAGACGATAGTGCTATAGTAATCTCTACCCTTTAGAGCTAGCTAAGCCTATTAGGCTATAGAAGGGTCGAAAATCGCCTAATTCGAGCTATACTAGGAGTCTTAGTAGAACACTACTATATCGCTAGGCTATACTACGGTAGAACATATATAATAGCATCGACATTACTCGAAGAAGTAGACGACTACCTACTTATAGATACTATCCGACAATATCTTCGTAACGATATAATAGTATCGAGGGTCGAATTAGTACTAAATAACCTAGATCTACCCAAATAGACTTAAAGATAGGCAATTTAGGGAGAATTCCTATTCTACTAGAAGAAGCTCTACGTACCTATAGGGGTAGCACGGATCGTAGTCCTACGACAATATTATAACGACCCCCTTATAGGCTATTTTAGATTTAAAAGGACGCTCGAGCTCCTCTAGTACTCCTTCTACTAGCCGGATATAAGGAAGTATATTAAAGACTTCGTTAACGGCTATTAGACGTATAACCGGGTTAAACTATAGCGACACCGACCTTATAGGGAACTCTACTCTAAACCGCCCCTAATAGGGCTATAGGAGGACCTAATACTAGATTTCGTAACCGACCTACCCCTAAGTACCTTTCTTAGGCGTATATACGACTCTATACTAGTCGTAATAGATTATTAGTTAAAGATAGTATACTACATCCCCATAAGGAAAGACATAATAGTAGTAATACTCGTAGAGGTGTTCCTAAGGGAAATTTTCTACCTTTATCGGGTACCTAAGTCTATTACCTCTAATAGAGGGCTAATTCTAATATCTAAGTTCTAGAGCACCCTTTGCTATTACTTAGGGGTTAGAAGGGGGCTAAGTACGGTATATTACCCCTAAACGGATAGCTAGATAGAGCGGTAGAACTAAACTATAGAATAGTACCTCCGAGTCTACTATAATTACGAGTAAGACAACTAGATACTACTACTTTTAGTAGGCGAATTTGCCTATAACGATAGTAAACATACTATAACTAGGGTTATCCCCTTCTAAGCATATAACGTTTAGGACCTAGTAGCGGCTAGGTAGCTAGATCTACCCTAGTTAGACGGTAAGGCCCTAAGCGCGGAGGTAATAGCCGAAAAGGTAATTAGACTATAGAAGACCCTTCGAGAAAGGCTTATCGTAGTATAGAAGCGATAAGCTAAGTACTATAACGCGAAGAAAACTCCTAAGACGTATAACGTTAGGGACCGAGTATATCTATCTATACGCTACTTAAAAAGTGTTCGACTATCCGAAAAGCTTAACTATAAATATATCGGGCTATATAGGATTATAAGGGTAGTTAATAACGCCGTATACACGCTAGACCTCTTAGAGATAATAAACATCTACCCGACGTTCTATATATCCCTTCTTAAGGACGAAAAGCCCTCTAGATTAATAGAAAGGTACTAAACGGGCCCGCTAGATATTAGACTAGAGGACCCGGACGTATATATCGTTAATAAGATCCTTAAGTAGGAAAAACAGTATAGGAGATAGATATACCGCGTCTCCTAGAAGGGATATCCGTCTTCGGAGAACATATAGAAGCTAGCGGCTAATATTAGCTCTATAGTAATAAGAGCGTTTAATAGACGTATTAGTAGTACGAAAGGGGGTCGGCTACCTTATAGATAGTATAGCTCCTTTTTTATAGAATAATTATATTGCCTTATTACAAGCCTCTAAGTTCTAGTTTAGGCACGTTTAAGCCCCTTTATACGCTATTATATATAGCCGCTACCTACGAAATTCTACCTACCTTAGCATTTTTTATAAAAATTAAGACCTAAAAAAAGGGGGGAAAAGGGCCCCGTACGGGCCTATCGATATATAATAAGGCCAAAAGACGTATATACGAGACTAAAGGACTTGGATTCCTTCTATTAAGGGCATAACCGCTAAAAACGCTATAAAAGGAATTAACCCGGGCGTTACTATACCTATTAGTAATAAAGGGGCCTAAAAGAGGCCGAAAGAGATAAAAGAGACGCTAAAAAGACCTTATATAATTAATCCTCCGGCTCCAGGTCCCTAGAGCGGTTATACTCGATAGGACGCATTACTCTATCTACGATAGAGGCCTTACTACCCTTCTTTATGCTAGTATTATAAGGGGGGAGTATACTTAGACTCTAAACTCCCGTCGGATAGTAGTAGTATATACTAGAGGTACGGTAGAAGAGGGCTATAGAAGGTAAACATATAAAAAGAAGACGAGGGAATATAGATAGGGGGGTAACGAGGAGGTAGATTTAAGTACTATATACTGTTATGCCTTCGAAGTAGTAAAAGGGTAGGATAATAGAGGATAAAGTCTATTAACTACCTAGCGACGAAGGTAGCACTACTAGATATACGTAACTACTACGACTTTCCCTACTATAAGCTTCCCCTAGCTAGTATCTAACCTAGATACTAAATAAGAGATAGACTAGCGACCTAAAGCGCCGCTACGTACTACTTAAACTAAAAGAAACAAACTTAATATATCCTATATATACGCCCTTATGCGTAAAAACCCTCTAGAACTAGCACTAGTATCGTCCTTATCGTATAGTGCTAATATAGACCGATCCTATCCTAGGGTTTTGTACCCGCCTCGCATATCGTATATATCTAATAAAGAGAAAAGAATAAAAGAAAACCGTATTAAAACTAAAGAACTCCCTTAAAATTCGCTCCTAAGTTATCGTCGGTATTATTTCTTTCCTAGACTAAATGCGGAAATAGTCTAGTAAACTACCTTAGCTACTATCCCTAAGTACCCGCCTCCTAGAACCGTACTCGTCCTATAGTCCTATACTTACTAGTAAAGGGAACCTCCTAAGGGAGCGAGTCGATAAACTCCTACTAAGTAACGTGTTTATACTTAACATCCTCTAGATCCTTAACTAGTGCTTCGTCTATATAAGGGCGCTTTAACTAGAAGTTCTTTAGATCGGCCTCCTTTACCTAGTAGAAGGACTTATTACCGAAAGTAGTCCTCTTAATAGCCCGTATTCGTTAGTAGTTACTAGCGAACTAGTAGAGGGTACGCTTACGCTCTATCTAGAGGTACTCCTTTAGCTTCGCTATGCTCTCGAACTAAGTAAGTCGCCTTAGCTCGGAGAGGACGCTAGGATTGTCCTACTTAGTACTACTAACTAGCGCGCTCGAAATAGGGTTACTAGTAGTAAGTCGAACTAAGGCCGGAAAGGCGTAGAGGATAGCTCCGTACTTGTTCCGAAGTCTAGAAGGGGTACGCTCTAGAGTAGTTATATCCCTATACGATCTACTAAGTATCTCCTAATTACTAGCCTCTACGTACTCGAGCGAACCGTCCTCTTAGTAGGTAATAAACTAGGGAAGGATAGTACGGCGCTTGGTCTTCGCTACGTAATCTACTCTATAAGGAAGATAAGGTATAGTAATACGGACATTACTAGCCTTATAGGGTACGTACTCCTACTTAAGTCTATAGTCGTCTAGAAAGCTCTAAGGGAGGACTATATAGTCGATCTTCTATATAGCACCCTTAGTGCAATCGTAATCGCGTATCTACTTATACTATATATTAAAAACCTTCGTCTTCTATATGCCCTTAATAAGTACTATATAGTTATCCTTCCCCTCGTCGGTAAGAGAGATAGTCCCCTAAACTTAGAAGATCCTACGTAGCTCCTTAATTATCCGAGTAATATTTAGATCGATATGCTTAAATATAGTGTTGTCCCTAACCCTAGTATACTCAGCGTAGTACGGATATAATATAAGCCTATACTTATAGTCTAGCCGCATAATAACGTATAGTAACTAGTACCTAATGTCCTATTAAATAAGTTGCTAAACTTAAGAGTAGAACATAGTCCGGAGCTAGCTATAGTTGTCCTAGCTATTAATCTTCCGCTAGTAATAGAGGTATATGTCTATCTCCTTCTTAATAATATTCTTTAGGAAAAAGTACTTCTTATTAATTATAATTTTCGTGTCGTTTGCTAGCTAGTCGAATAGAGGGAAGTTAAGGGTACTATCCTTCTTAAAGGCGGCGTAGTAGGTATTAGTAATACCGAGAGCCTCCTTCGTAATGTCCCTAAAGTAGACATTCTTCTCCTTCTTAATAAGGTTGTAGTAGATACTACTAAGGACTAGTTTCTAAGCCGTATGCTCGAAGCGGTATAGACTAAGGAAGTCCGAGGGACGAATAGGACGCGCGTACTTAAACTAGTAGAAGTAGGTAGTAGCACCGGTCTTATAGTCGCTTAGCTTTTTTATGTCGCCGTTAAGCTAAAGAAGTCTATATAGGAATAGATTCTTATTAGTCCGAGACCCCTTCTTAACTTTAAACCCTAAGTATCGAAGGAGTTCTATAGTATATGCTATATAGAGATATGCCTAATCCTTCTAAGGTAGTAATAGATCCGGGTATAGTATTTAAAGGCACTTAAAGAATAAGTTAGCATTCGCGAGCCTCTCCTTACCTACTAGTTTCCGAAGCCTATTAATTAGAGAAATTACTTATAGACTACCTAGCTCGTAGTTACACTTGTTATTTCGTAGAGCATCCTTCTTTAGAATAACACTAGTAGCGAGCTAAGACTTACTAATATTAATCGAAAGTAAGCGTACTCGGCTAGTCTTTTAGGTAGGTAGAGTAGCTCCCTAGATACTATCTTCTAGTTTAGTACTACCGGAGGTAGTTAGCTATAAGTTTCGTCGGTCCCTAGTAGGGGTTTTTAGTCCGGAGACTAGCTGTCCTAATCCTAATAGGGTGTTAGAGAGAGTAGTAGTACGGTCGGGTAGGGTAATAGGGGACGAAGGCCCTTATTCCGAGCTAGTAGTATAGGAGCGGGTGCTTATAGCAGGAGGTACGTCGATCTACTTCTACGGAGTAGCCTTAGAGATTACCGTAGAACTGGAGCCGGAAGCTATAGTAGTAGGTTAAGCTACCTTATCGAAAACCTAGCTATAGATATCGAAGTATAGGCTAAACTTACTCTTAAACTCCTCGTACTACTCTTACGATAGACGATCCGGCTTCTTATCGGCTATAACTATAAAGTCCCTCGTAATATACTCCCCCTTTACTAGGCTTACTTCCCGTAAGGTACCTCTAAGGTGTCGGTAGAGTAGCTCGTACGATAGTAGATACGCTATAGAGTCTCTATCCTTACTACCTATCTATAAAGGATACGTATTCGCTACGCGCTAGACCTACTTAGCTATATTCTCGGATAGCTAGATATGTTTCTTAAGCTCTAGGTTCTTATTTATAATAGCATCGCCCTAGACCTTTTAATAGGTATCCTATACTAACTTCTTCCTATTACGAGATTCTTTCCTAACGGTAGCTACCCTCCTTAAGTTCGGGAAAACGGCGCCTATATTATCCTCCCCCTTAACTTCCTACCTATCTATAAGTAGTAGTAGAGTTTTATACTTAAGGTAGAGATCCCAGATCTTCGAAATAAATTCCTGGACCCCTTCTATTCCCTACTTAAATGCTCGAATAATATTTAAAAGGATCTACTATCGGTCCTTCTCTAGTAGCTTCTTTACGAGCCTAGATAGCTTATCCGAGTCGCTAGTACTATATATAGCCCGAAGTACGCGCTATACCTTACTTGTAAATATAGTGGACGTTTAGAGGCTATTCTCGATCTTCTAAATTTAGTCCGCTATTTCGTATATAGACCGCACCGGCGAGGTAACGTTCTTATTACTAAGTAGGTAGGTGCGCTCGTTACGCTTCTAGTAATAGGTATTATTATACGCTCGTTATACTCGATTAGTAGGCTACGCCGATACGCTTGGTCGAAGATAATTAAGTAAGGTATAGGAGTATACGTATAGGTTATATAATAATTAATAGTATAAAGAAAGGGGAAAGGGAAAAGAGAAGATATAGTAGGTATTAAGGAGGTAGAGTTTATCGAGCTAGGTGCGGAAATAGAGGTATTTATAGTAGTAGGAACGGGCCTAGCTAGTAATACGCGTGAATTTTTCGGTAATTATTAAGGGCGCTTCTAATTATCTAAGATATAGCTAATTATAGTGTTTTGCGAGTAATTATAGTAGGTGTTTATAAATATTAGAGGCGGTATATAATCCTACGTAATTGTCCTCGATTATTAGAAGGGTAATATTTACTCGTGAATTTTCTTTAACTCCCTCCCCTACTAACCTAAAAAAGGCGTAGATGCTATTGTCGGATAATGCTATTACCTATTAGAAACAGTCGGGGGTTTAGTGTCGGTCGTTAGTAGTTAGAAATGTTTCCTAGACTAAACGTCCGGCTAGTCTAGTAAATACCTAGAGTTAGTAACCTATGGTCGCTAGTACTATAGTCGCTCTTTAGGGGATATAGACGCTTCTCGAACTCGCTTAGTAATACTTAGGGGCTCTAGTGCGCCTTCTCGCTAAAAGAGGAGGGCTTTAGGGGCCTCGTCCTAGGTAGGGGTCGGGCTATATCTAGTCTCCTCGATACTAGTTAGCTACTAAGGCTAATTATCCCTCTTATAAGTATCGTCTTCTACCTTATCTAGATACTCCTTAGGAACCTTTCGTAGCATATCCCGTAACTAGGTACCCTATAGTACTAATCCGTCTAGCTCTAAGATACGATACGTTCCGGTATAGTAGTTAGAGTAGAAGATACGAAAGGGGCCCTTCTATCTAAAGGAGAGTTTCTTATACATAGATTTACGCTTACCCCTCTTTAGTAGCACTATCTATCCCTTCTTAAGCGGAGAGTAGTTAATATTATATATATCGTTAAAGTAGCCCTTCTATACCTCTCTTATTCTCTACTAGTATGCGGTCGCCTTATTAAGCTCTTCTTTTAAGTATAGTATCTATCTAACCTGTACGGCGAGAAGCTCCTCCGTCGTTCGAACTATCTTTTAGTTAATAACCTTCTAGGACTTATACCTAAGCTCGATAGGTAGGACTACATTAAAGGCGTAGAAGAGGCTCGCTAGCGTATAGCCGGTAGATCTCCGGATAGTAGTTCGATCCCCCTAGAGAGCTATATAGAAGAACTTCCTCCAACCGGTAAGCTTCCCCTATATACATTTCGAAAGTACGTCGAGTATATTAGAGTAACTCCTTTTAACGATCCTATTGCCCTCCGGATAATATATAGAAACTCTGCTAAGGTTAGTATCTATCTAGGCTAGTAGCTCCGGCACTTCTCTTATGTTCTTAGGTCCTCTATTAAAGAAGATGCGTCGATATACTCTAGTCTATAAGAAGACATCTCTAAAAAGGAACTTTGTATACTATTTAGAGGAGACTTCTTATCTAGTCCCCTTATTAATAACCTTCCCTTCCGGCTAGCTAGTAAGTCCCTCTCGAGCTATAAGGATACTTCCTAAGCTATTAACATATACGATATCTATATACTAGGATTCTCTAACGTAGCTATTATAGTACGGGTATAGCTCGGAGATACTTGCTAGTCCTACTATTCTATATAGGTACTCTAGGCACCTACTAACGAACGATTGTACTTGGTCGTATATCCCTTACTAGAAGTACCGGTATGCTATCTTCTAGTAGGTACCCTCCCGTTCCTAGTGTCCGGACGTAGGATCTCGATATAGCCTACGGATAATGTCCTTCTACTTACTCTCCTTATTAATTACTCGATAGAGGGGTTTGCTAATCCTCTTCTAATACTAAAGGCAGCACTCTCGGACGAGGTAGCGAGCTATACGCTTCTTGAACGTATGCTAGGTAGTCTTATTTACACTACTCGGCCGTTAGAGGGTAAGTAAGTAGTATATAACGTCCCTATAAAAGTTAGAGTAGGCGCTATCGACATTCTCTTTAACTAGTTCCTCGATTAGTTCTAGTGTCGCCTTATTAGCCTCTACTCTACTAGCGTAGGTAGCATAAAGAGCTACATCAATTATGTCCTTATAATCTTTATTATATAGGTTATCTATATCGTCGGATACGGTCCTTAGTTAGCGTAAAAGTGTATTAGTAGCACTATAGGTTTTTCTAGAGACGTACTTTACTTCGAAATTAAAGAGGCGAATCTATATAACCTACCTAGTTATAACTATATTAGGAAGGTCGGTTAGTACCCTATTTAGCTAGTATACTAGTGTATTCGCATCGACCTCTAGGAGGAAGTGTATACTATATAGGTAGGATTTGAGTTTATTTAGTACTTTAAGAACTCTAAGGCACTCTAGTTTCCTAGCATCGTAGGTCTGCTCCCTAGGCTTCTAGATTCCACTTTCGTATCGTATAGGGTGTCTTTTCTTAGGGTTGTCGACGTCTCGTTGCATTAGTATAGCCCTAAATCTATCTCCCGATATATCGATAGCTAGGATAATCTACCCTCTA
>JALRMM010000734.1:0-10965 GCA_026122155.1 Zymoseptoria crescenta
CTCTTTATATCTACGAAAATCGCGCTAACGGAGGATCGCGTTTTCGGAAATCGGGAAATGCGGAATTCGACCGGTTGGCCACTCTGGGCCTACCTAAACACAAGCTTTTACCGGTGCAAGCGGCGGCTGAAAGTCTGAAACCAGGATGTCTCGACTTGAAATCCCACTTTCATCACTTTCTCTGTGGGTGCCGGTCTCCGACAAGCGGGCGGCTGCGCAAGTGTGCTGCCAGATCTGCTGCAGCCATCCGTTCTGGCACCTCACTATCCGAGCAGGACGATGATGACATGACCGAGATGAGCCGCGTCGGTTTGGGAAAAATGTCGCACATGTGTCGTACGTGAAGTTGGTGATGGCGGCGGAAGTTTGTTTGCAGGTGGACTCCTTCCGACGTGAGGTGCATGTGCTATACCTATACGGCAGAGGCGGGAGGGAAGGAAGGATGGGATGGACGGGTGGGGCAAAGCAGTCGATACAGTAATGGTTTCCTTTCCTTTAGTGGGAATGGGTGCAAAGCAGGAAAGATGCATCCATTGGCATCTCACATGTGAGTATATCGCGAGTTGAAAGTAGGCGCTGTCTACTATTCACTTCACCTCCTTCTCTCTCACACGTCGTTGCCATCCCGTCTCCATACCAACAACACCTTGTCGTTTCACTCGCTTCGACATCCCGCAAGCACACTGCACCTTGCAGCACATCACGGCATCCCCACTTCGGGCCTTGCCTTGACGACCACCACCCTCGCCGAACACGACGTCGTTGCTGCGGCTGGCTTCAAAACTTCATCTGCTCTCTCCCATCCCCGACCAACAACACACTCTCGCCAATTGCACAATCCTTTCACCCGCCGCCGTCATGTTGTCCCGACTCATTCTCTTGCTGGCCACGCTGCTCGTCTCAGCATCTGCTCTGCCCACCATCGAGGCAAAGGGCGCCAAATTCTTCACCAGCGAGGGAAAACAATGGTTCATCAAAGGTATGGAAATCATCATCTCTCATCAGATCATCCACACTAAACCATCCTCCCAGGCATCGCATACCAACTCACCCCCGACGACCCTCTTGCCACACCCGACCAATGCAAACTCGATGCCTCTTTGATGAAGTCCCTCGGAGCCAACGCCATCCGTGTCTACCACGTCGACCCATCGGCCAACCACGATGAGTGCATGTCTGCCTTCTCCGACGCCGGCGTCTACGTCTTCCTCGATCTCGACACTTTCGACACCTACATTCTTCCCACTGCTGGCCAGCCTCAATGGAATCAAACCCAATACGATCGCTACGCCCAAGTCATGGACGCTTTCCACACGTACGACAACATGGCCGGCTTCTTCGTGGGGAACGAGGTCCTCAACGTCGGCGCTGATAGTGTCGCTGCTCCATACGTCAAGGCATCCGCTCGGGATATGAAGGCCTATCGCGATGGCAAAGGATACCGCAAGATTCCCGTCGGATACTCCGCGACGGATTCCGGAGAACTGCGTCCCAATTTGCAAAACTACCTGGCTTGCGGCGATGACTCTTCCAACTCCCTTGACTTCTTCAGCTTGAACGCGTACGAGTGGTGCGGCGATACAACCTTTGAGGTCAGCGGATATCAGTTCCTGCAGAAGAATGCCAGCGAGTACAACATTCCCATCTTCTTCTCCGAGACTGGCTGCAACACACAGAAGCCGCGCACTTTTCAAGATCAATCTGCCATTCTGGGGAAGGACATGTCCGACACGTGGTCCGGAGCCATCATCTACGAGTGGATCGAGGAGGCCAACAACTACGGTTTGATTCAGTACGGCGCACCGGTTGACCCCACCGTCACTGGTGACAACATTGCAGGCGGCTTTGTTCGCGCCGGCACTCCAACTCCAATCGTTCCCGACTTTGAGAATCTCAGCAAGCAGTGGGCGACACTCTCCCCGACTGGTGTCTCCGCCGACGCATACGAACCATCTTTCAAGCCACCCGCATGTCCGTCAGTGACCAAGGGTCTGTGGGATGTCCAACCTGATGCTGCACTTCCCACCATCGGTCAGAAGGTCAACAACGCTCAGTCCGGGAGTCAGACTGCTGCTACCGGCACATCATCTGACAGGCAGACTGGCCGTGGCAGTGGGACAACCTCGAGCGATTCGGCATCATCCAGTCAGACGAAGACATCATCCGGAGTGAAGGTGAAGAGAGATGTGGAGGGGATTGTGGTGCCCACTCTGCTCTGTTTGGTGGCGTTTGCGGTGTTCATCTGCTTTTGGTGAGAACGGATTGCGATCCCTCACATACGGCAGAAACCTCCCATGCATGACATGAATAGATTAAGAGAGCTATGGGCTAAAGTGGTGATGCAATAGTGCCGTCCTCGTCTAGGCGAAAGGAAAAGGATGGATGGGCCCCAGCACGTAAGTCCATGTAGTAATGACATTTCACGATATTACATCGACCCTCCCTCGTCCAGATGGCCTCTATCTTCAACACAGCAGGCTGACGATCGTCACAACAGCCTCGATATCGGCAATGGTGTTTCCAACAAAATCGACAAAGACGCCGTCATCCTCGACAACGAAAGCGATCCAATCCCCTGCGGTGCACCCAACTTCGCCTCCATCCCCTTCCGTCCGGCACGTCCAACATCGTCCTCTTCCGAACTCCACCTCAGCCAACTCCCTCACCCGGTCTACCCATCCCTAACGTCCTCACCCCACCACACTCTGAAACCATCCCGACCCACCTCTCCCAACTCCGGCGACGGCTCCTCACACTACACCTTCGCCTCCCCCACCGTCAGTCCACCCCCCGTCTACCTCCACCCGACGACAAAACCAAACCACCACCAATCCCCCTCCCCGCACACCGTGCTCCCACTCCCCCTCCCACCCGCCCCCCCGAACCGCACCGCCACATCCCTCACCACCTCCATCCGCTCCATCAACGCCTATCGCATTCCCATGGACTCCATCCAGGAGTCCCCTCACGGCGGATTTTCGGCGAAAATGCCGAGCCCGGAGATGGCGTATCGGCAGCGCGTCAGCGTGACGAGTCCGGAGGGACGGTTACGGTCGGGGAGTTTCGTCAGTCCGCCTAGAGGGGTGAGGTCGACGTCGACGGGTATGCGGATGGGTCCGAGTACTACTCCTGCTGTTGCTGCTGCTGTTGGGAACGAGAGAGCGGCGGTGGTGGCGAGTGGCAGCGTGGTGAAGATCGAGAGGGATCTGGGATCGAGTTCCCTTCCCATCGCCACTGCTCCGCCGAATCCGCCTCCAACGACGACGATGATGTCTCCTCCACCCCCTCCACGACCCCCGATGCCTGGCTCACCGATCATCACGGCTCCGACGCCGCGGGGATCCCCCTCGCAGACGGATCAGATGGGTTCTTCCACTGCGGCGGAGGAGAGAGCGCGGAGTCTGACGACGTTGTTGCAGCCGCAGGCGGGGAGTTGGTTTGCACGGGGGAGAGGGAATCCGGTTGCGAGTGTTGGGTCGGGGAGGGGGAGGGGGAGTCCGAGGAGTTTGGAGGAGGGGGGAGGAGGGCGAGGGGTTGGGTTGGTGGATGGTGAGGAGGGGAGGAGGAGGGGGAGTGAAGTGGGAGTGGGGGTGGTGGGGCCGGGGGGGAGGAGGGGGAGGGCGAGGGTTAGTTGTGGGGGGAGGAATTTGAGGGGGGTGCTGGAGGGGGGTGGTGGTGGTGGTGGTGGTGGTGGTGGGATGGGATAGGGAGGGAGGGATGAGGTGGAATGCGATGAGGTTGGGAGGGATGGGGTGTAAGGGAGGAATGGGGGGGGGGGGGATGATGGGAGGATACCTGTGAAGTTTTGGCTTGTAAGAGATTCTTTGACCTAATTGTAATGGTTATATTGATGATTGTGGTGGATTGATGCGTGTTCCATGCACTTGCGTGCGGTGATGATGTGAGGTGCCGCATATGTCACTTGTATGAGAGGGTCGGTTGGATTTAAAGCCAAGTTACTTCCTGGCGATCCTCAAGTAATCGTATGAGTGGCGAGATAGTCCTCGAAGATATTTCTCAACAATCATTTTTGATTTCAAAACATCAACCGTTCCCCTGCCTACCTAAAACTTTGTGTTACACATCCTGCAAACCCCACCTCTTTTCCCTCCCAAACAAAAATCTACCCTACTTGAACTGATCCTCCGTCACACCCGCGCCCATGGCACTGGTGCTGCTCATCCCGCCCTGCACCATCTGCAACAACCCATCGACGTAGTTCGCCCCGCTCCACTTCTGATGCGTGACGACCTCGCACCCCTCCTCGATCTCCGGCTCCTGGACGATGGCGCCGTAGGCCCGCATGCCGTTTTGGGCGTACTGCTTCGCGAAGCGGTCGGAGATGAGGGCCGTGCTGTGGAGACCGGCGAGCGTGATGAATTGCCAGCAGTAGCCGAGGGAGGCGAGGCGTTGGATGTAGGTTTCCTGCTCGGCGGCGGGCATGGCGGCTTTCCAGTTGAAGGAGGGGGAGAGGTTGTAGGCGAGTCTGTGGGCAGATGAAGAAGAGGGTTTGGTCAGTTGGGATGATTCTCGAGGGGGTTTGGGAAATGCGGGGGGGATGGCGCGGGGGACTCACTTCTGCTCCGGCCACGCGGCGTGCACCCCCTCGGCGAACTCCTTGGCCTGCGCGAAGTCCGGCAGCTTGCTCTCCATCCAGATCATGTCGGCGTAGGGAGCGTAGGCGTTGGCGCGCATGACGGCGCACTGGCACCCTCCGCGGTACCGGTAGTATCCCTCGCGGGTGCGGGGGGACTCCCAGTCGAAGTGGACGTCCACGCCGGTGAGACCCTTGGCGAGGGCGCGCTGCTCGGCGATGGACTTGCCCTGGCGCTGCGCGTTGAAGGCGTCGATCAGACCCTGCTTGTCGACGTGCACGCCCGCGTTGACGGTGTCGGCGACGGCTTCGTGGAAGAGCTTGATGCCCGCCTGGGCGTTCCAGGCGTCTTCGACGGCTTGGAGCTCGGGGCCGTACTTGCCGGCGGCCTCGGCGGCGAGCATGAGGTCGTTCAGGGGCTGGAGGGCGGGGTTGGTGGCCCCGAGGATGAAGGAGTGGTCGCGGGGGTCGATGGTGGAGGTGAGGAGGGTGGCGGCTTCGGAGTCGGTGCGGGCCACGGCGAGGAGGTCCACGCCCATGATGTCGGCCTGCGCGCGGATGGCGACGAGGCGGTTGATGTGCTCGCTGACGGGGACGAGGACTTTGCCCGCCATGTGACCGCACTTCTTGGTGCCGGGCATCTGGTCCTCGATGTGGATCCCCGCCGCACCCTTCTCGACGAAGAGCTTGGTGAGCTTCATCACGGCGGTGAGCCCGCCGTGACCGGTGTCGGCGTCGGCCACGATGGGGCGGAGGAAGTCGGTGTTGGCGACCTTGGAGCGCTGCGACGGTGGTGTGCCGAGGCGCTCCTCGCGCTGCTTGCGGTCGTGGAAGAGCTGGGCCATGAAGAGGTGCTCGACCTTGTTGGGGACGGTGGTGTAGGGGTAATCCGCGAGATCGGGACCGGGCTCGTTGGAGGCGGAGGCCGTGCTGGAGGATTGCCATCCGGAGACGTAGACGGTGTCGAGGTACTTGGCCATTTGCGTGACCATCACCGGGTCGAGACACCCGTAGGTGGCACTGGCGGTTTTGTTCTGATGTTTGTTAGAAGATGACAATTGGTTTCTGACCCGTCTTCTCTCAATCTCACCTTGAAGCGTGTCTCGACCAGATCCCACAGCTTCTTGGACATCTGGTTGCTGGGGTATTCAATGGTGATGGTACCACGCTTGGAGACAATCGACTCGGCAGTGTATGGACGGCGGGTGTAACGCCATCTTGGGTCCTGCCACCATTGCTTCAACTCTTTCACCTCGGCCTCAAACTTGGCCTGTTCCGCGTCGGAGGAGGACATGTTGGGGGTGTGTTGATGAACGGCGTTGGAGATGGAGGAGACAAGGGACTTCAATCGTTCCGCCAGCGTGGAGAATTGGCCTTCTGCGGTCTTCCTGGTGGCGTGGATGGACCGAGGGATGTGAGGATGACGGTGAAGGAGGGAGGAAAGGTAGAGCGGTTGGGAAGAAAGAAAGAAAGTGTGGTGTATGGACTGGGTCGACGACGGTAGCCTAGGTGAGGTATGGTCTTGGAAGAGGGGATGATCGAGAGTCGCGTCACGTCACATGCGAATTGGGCGTTGGCTTTGACTATATACCTGGACTGAGCACAGTCATACACCGTTGCTGCGGCTGCGAATCTGCTCCGATGTCGTCCGAGTGATTTGATCGCGATGACTGTGACTGGCTAGACACGCTCGTCCGTGTGTCTGGCACTGCGATTCTGTCGCTCGACCGAGGAAGCACATGCGATGATGCGGTCGAGTGAGCCTCGGCGGAGCGGACGTCTCCAATCTGACTGGGTATGGCGGGAATAGACTCGACGGTCCGGGCCGTTCCGCTCTGGGGAACAATGAGCTTCGGCTGTTGCAGTCAGTTGTCCGAGGTCTAGTAGAAATGTGTCGTCGTATGTACAGTGTTGGATGTTCAGTTGCTGTCTTCCAGTGCAGATGCCGTGCGACAAGTTGTGCCTCTGTTCCCTGCACAAGTTGTGCTTCTGTTCCCCGCAGACCAGTTCTTCGAATCGCATGTGAAGTCGGGTCCAGCCGCCGGTCTTTCTTTGTGAGCAACAGCCGAAGCACAGAAGGACGATCCCGTCCGAAACATTCCAGCCCGTCCGTTGTCCAGGCCAGGCATTCTCCGCCCCGGCGATATTTGACGCTTTCGATTTTCGTATTTGACGCTTTTGTCGGTTACGTGCAGACAAGTCGGAATTCGGCCAAGATCCTTACTTTGCCCTCTATCTTAATATTAATACAACTACATAGGGTAAGCGCAATTAAACAGTATGTAGAGTATAGTATTGCATTATAGGAGCAAGCTCGTGCAATTTACATGTCTATATATAGTGTAGTATAGGTAGTAGAGGTAGTAGAAGTAAAAGCGAGGCTAGAAAGTTTCTAGCACGACTACGTAGATCTCTTACTTACGGAAACGACTACTCTCGTAGTAAGATACGTCGATTGCTAGTATATCTAGTAATTCCGAGCTAGCTAATAAGAGCGCTAGAAACTCCTTTAGTTTTAATAACTAAGGGCGCTAGTTTATACGTTAGTAGGCGCGTAGATAAAGGCTCTACGGCGTATACTAATCTAGCGGCTCTAGCTATTACTAGCTAGGCTACTAAGGATAATTCTACTACGGATCTTAGTAAGGGTAGTAGTAATTATGCCCGTTGTTGTATAGCTGCTACTACTATTACTATATAGACGGCTAAGGGTAGTAGTATTAGCCGGACGGCTAAGGGTAGTAGTATTAGCCGGACGGCTAAGAGTAGTATTAAGGGTAGAAGCGGTATTATCCGGACGGCGGTAGCATTATCTATAAGCCCTACTATTAATAGTATTACGGCTAAGGACGTTGTTTATAGTGTTACGGCTATAACGATGCTACTAGGCCTACTCTTACTATCGCCGCTACGCGTTAAGCGAGGAGTTCTTTATCTAGCACCGGTACTAGCTTATTATTATACGGTCTACTACTATAGTAGTACTTAGTATATTATATACCGGTTTTAACGTAGCGGTAGAGTCGTTTCTAAGGATTATAGTATATAGTACATCTATAGCCGAGTTGTTACGACTCGGAGGTAGTCGGCTAAGGTAGTCGTAATAAAGGATTACTAGGCTCCTCGTTACGGTAGTTAAGTATTAATATTGCTTCTCGGTCTACTTATTAAGTAAGTCGTTTAGGGCCCGTTAGCTTATATATAGTGCTACTAATAGCGTATTATAACTACGCCGCCTTCTACTTATTAGTACGTATAATAGGGTTATAAAGGACTATCTACTCCGGTAGTAGCTAACTATTCGGCGTAAGCTATATAGTATTAAATTTAATATACGTTAGCTTAATTACCGCGCTAAAGGGGCTACTATTAACGAAAGGTTCTAGCTCGTAAGAGTATAGTATGCTATATTGTTGCCGCTACTTACTAGTACACGGCGGTACGTTCTTAGGCTTTATCTTACGTTATTGCTTATAGAGTTATATCTACTAAACGACTAATTTAAGAGCGTCCTTATATACGACCTTCCGTACCCTCCGCTAGAAGGGGTTCGTTCTAAATATATTAGACAATAACTACTAAACCTTCGTAAGTAAGTGCTTATATCGATCTAGCTAATGCTCGTAAAAGGGCTCTATAGTATTAAAGAAGCCGAATAGATCCTTACGTACGGAGCGGAGCTACGCCTTTAAGTAGCTATATACACTCTCGTACGGTAAAGTTGTTATAATGCTATAGGTACGGTATACCTTCGTCTACGCCTTTACGTAGTACTTCTTATATAGCTACTACTACTATACGAGATATACGTTGCAAAGGTAGAGCTATACTATCTTCTCGGTTAGAGTAAGCGGCGTGCGTTTATTAGTAAAGGGGTCGATAATATCCTTCTCGGCTCTAGCGATATGTTTAGTATACGCCTCGTCGAACGCCTTAGGGGTATTAGCTCGAAGATACGCTCTATAGCTATCTAGCTACTTCTCGGTTACCTTCTTACGTGTAGTTGTTGCCTTATCGTTACTTCTAGGGGGTAGTAGTATAACAACTTTGCTAAACTTAGTATCCGCGTAGCTCTATATAGCGGCGTTTATATTATAGTAGGGAAAGTCGCACTAGTTACGTGTATCTAGTAGTGCTACCTTCGTCGCTAGGCAGCTAATAGACTTTATCCTCTATTATACTACCTTTTAGCACTTCGAAGGCACAATAGTACACAGCACTTAAATCTACCTCCTCGTTGCCCCCCCCTACCTACCTTCCCTCGTCTTCTTTTTATATGTTTACCTTCTACAGCCCTCTTTTACTACACCTCCGGTGTACACTACTACTATCCGACGGGAGTTTAGAGTCTAAGTATACTCCCCCCTTACATTTTGGTAGACGATGTAAGACTCCTACACTCGCTTTAGCGGTATAGTAAGATATATAGGATAGCAGCAGTATGCTACAAGCGACGAGCCTACGAGAAATACACGATATCCGAGAAATGCGCTAGTCGTACCCTCGAGTAGGAAGCTACACCTTTATAATAACTACCTACGACTATAATAACCTTAAATACCTCTACCCCTTAGCTAGGGTAGATGTAGCTCCAAGTCCAAATCTAAATCCAAATCCAAATCTAAATCTAAATCCAATTTCGAATCTAAATACCGATACCTAATATATGCAAACAGCTACGTGTACATTACCGGCTATAGGAGTAGCCGAGAAAATTTTCTTATCCCTCGACGATAGCTACCTCTAGACTAGCTACTCCGCTATATGTACTAGGGACTGTATCTCTAGCATCTACTGCACGCTCTTAAAACAGGCACGCACTATAGAGAGGTTTCTGCTATAGAAAGAGGGTGTCTCGGGAGTAGAAGGAGCCTCCTAGACTAAAATTCCTACTATAATAGCTTCGCCTACTACCCGCCGCACCCCTCCTTCGTACCCTCTCTTCTCTATAGATAGCCCCTAACGACGACTTCCGGCTAGTTGCTAAAGAAGAAAGAATCCAGATTATAGAGGACTAATACCTAGGGAGATATACCCTCCCTACCGGCCGATTACCCCTTATAGACATAATAGACGTTATGGACGTTATAGACATTATAACACGAAGGGTTACGTAACTAATAGATTATTACTATTAGTAGAGAGATAGTAGCGAGGATGCCGGCGCGGTCTTAATATACCGTAGCAGCTAAGCGGGTAAGGAGTATCTAACTAGTAGGTTTTAACATACCGTAGCAGCTAAGAGCGAGGGTCCTTCTTACTAGCTAGACTACCTACTACCTTAACGACGACTTCCGGCTAGTTACTAAGAAGAGAACCTAGACTACGGAAGAAGAAGTTCTAAAGATATACCCTCTTTGCCGTCCGCCTGTCCCCTATAGGCACTATAGATACTATAGACACAAATAGACAAACGATTACGTAACCGGTAGATCGTTACTAGTAGTAGAGCCGGAGGAGGTAGGTGCTAAGTCTCCTTAATACGGGGATAGCGAATACCC
Source organism: Zymoseptoria crescenta (assembly GCA_026122155.1). NCBI lineage: Eukaryota > Fungi > Ascomycota > Dothideomycetes > Mycosphaerellales > Mycosphaerellaceae > Zymoseptoria > Zymoseptoria crescenta. Next base: position 10,096 of record JALRMM010000734.1, read on the forward strand.
TAAGAACAATGTCGGCGCGGTCTTAACATACTGTAGTAGCTAGGCGGGTAAGGAGTATCTAACTAGTAGCGTGTTCTCTAGGGGAATAGACGTACGAGCACCGCTCGGACTACCTCGCGGCTAGAGCGGTAATAATCGTCCTATTGCCGACATTAGCACTATTATCGATATTAGCACTACTAGCATTACGAGCACTACCGTACCTCGTATACGAGAGTAGGACCCGCCGCTCTATTACCGAGTACCTAGAGGTTTAAAGAAAGTAGCTAGTGCACCTAGCACTACTACCGCATTCGAGAGCACTACCTACTACTCTAGACATACGCTACCGCCTCCCTTATATAGAGGTACTATCGAACCTTCTCTAGGCTTATAATGTTTGCTAGACTATTAGGAGTTACTAGTCTGGGAAAAGTTCTAATACTCCTATACGCTACTAGTACCTAGTCTACTCTATACCTTATTTCCGCAACTTCCCTTTCGAGACTCCGGTATCGCCGTCGAGCTTAAAATAGTATTAGCTCGCGGATCTAATAGTAATAAGCGGATCCGATACCGATAGCCCCCTCTAGGCAACGTAGTAATACTACTAGCCCTATTTGGAGTCTCGCTTTCTTTACTAGACTAATAGTCTAGGAAATACTAAAATACTAGCCTATATCCCCTCCGAGGCATAAGAAGGACACTATAACTACTCCTGTTTACCTATATCTCTAATATACCTACTTCTAACAAAGTGCTTTAATTTCTTAGCTAAAAGAATCTACTATATCGACACCTAAAGACAAACCCTCGTCCTCTAAGGAACAACCCGCTAGCGACTAGCCCGCTATCCCTACTAAGCGTAAGCATATAGCTAGCGCGTCCGAA
>JALRMM010000735.1:0-10939 GCA_026122155.1 Zymoseptoria crescenta
CGCGCGCTACGGAGGCTAGGCGTATATTAATAAGCTACTCCGCGCGGGAGCCTACCTTATAGTAACCCTACTCCTCGCGTAGCTTAAGTAGGCGCTTCGTATACTTAATAAGGTCCGGATAGGTTAGCGTCTTATACGCGTAGTTACTACGAGATACGTTAGCCTAGTAAGAGAGGAGCTATCGACGCGCTAGACTTACTTCTTCTTATAGCGCTAGCACTTAACCTTACTACTAATAGTTATTATCCTATTATAGTAATACTTATTAACTAGATAGGCGATTAGTAGAAGCCTAGTAAGTAAGGAGCGTAGTAACCTACTATCGTATACGTATAGTAAGTAGCGCTCGTAGTACGCTACTACTATGCCCTAGGTATCCTACTTAGAGCGTAGAGGAAGGTTTAGTATAATAGCCGGCTACTAAGGAGCACGTCGTAGTAGTATTACGACTCGCTTACTAGTCTAATAATATATACGAGTATATAATAAGCGGCTCGTAAGCTAGAAGCTTACTTCTTAATAGGAGATTATAGAGATAGTAAAGGCGTACGGTGCGCTTATAGAGAGCTTAAGTATTATTAGAGTTTATAGTACTATTCGTAGGAGAGGAGCGTTAATAAAGTTAAAGAAGAGTAGAGGAAGAACTTCGTAAGTAAAAACATTAATAAAATTAACACGCGTAAATAGAGCGCGTATTATAATATAAACGCTATATTAAGAAGTTAATAAAGAAAGCAGCCCCGGATAAAGACTAGGCCTACGCTCGGTAGGCCGAACGTAAGATAGTCGTAGGAGCCGAGATATCTCCTTCGAAGGAGGGAGGTCTTAGGTAATTATTAGGGAAGGCTAAGGTATAGCCTAGCTCTAGACCTTAGGTAAGGTCGTTAATAATACGTAGATAATATAACGCCGAGCGTAGCGGCGAATGCCGCTTACGTAACGTATAGTCGTATATTATAAGGCACGTATATATAACTTAATAATAGCAAGAATTAGTTTTATTACTAGTAGGATTACTAGCTAGCGTTCTATATACTACGATATCTTTATACTTCTTATAGATATCGTATATATACCTATAGAGGCTCCGAGATATAAGGTATATCTTAGAGTTCGAAGTGTCCGTAAGTCGATAGACGAAGAAATAAAGAAATACCGATTTTTTTTCGAAATTTTGAAAATTCTTTCGAGTAAAGCGCGCTTAGAGGGTAAAACTAGTTTTCGCTCGATTCCTTTGGTTTTTCGGAAATCCGACTCGAAAAATTCGGAAACATATATAAAAAGGAAATTCTAGATCGCTTACCATAGGGATTTTGGCCTAAAAGCCGCGTTGTCGAGTCGAGAAACTCGCATTCTCGTGCTCGAATTCGTTGTTTTTTAACGCTTAGAGGGCAAAAGTGTGCGAAACCGGCTTAGACCCTATCCAGACTCTTCTTTGCGTAGCCCGTGCACCCGCAACTTAAAATAATCGAAGCAAAGAAGACTCTGGATAGCGGGATGATTTATGAGATAGGGTATATCGAAGCTTACATCTTCTGACACGCTCGAGAGAACTTCTCGCAGCGGGTGGATCCCAGCATACCAAATCGGTAGCAATGTAGCATCGACATATCCGACGCTCTTCAGCGGTTCGCTACGCCCTTGCGTATTTGCAGCTCTGAAATCTCGTCAACCATGTTACTGTTGCAACCATTTCCTACTTGACTGAGGATCACTTCTCTCGGCTGATTTCGGCAGTGACCGGCAACCTCTGCACGGCTGCTTGGCCCTGTCCGACTAGTCATGCGCCGTGACGGCAGACTAGATGACCCTTTTGACAACTCACGAATGGCGAAACCATGCTGTGATGTGGACTGTCGGTCAAGACGTGGAAGCCTAGGAATGTACACATCAGCGCTAGCGAAGAGCAATGGAACAACGTCGAAGAACACATTACAGTGCCAAGATCCTGTGCAAGTCGGCCGCCACTCCACAGCTCCTCCGACTTGACCCGCCGTTTGGTGCCAGCCATACGAACTTGTCCAGGGGAAAGTTTACTCGTGTGGCGTGAAGATCTGATTCGCTTGACAGCTTGGGCCGCGGCGGAGATGTGTCCTGGACCTGCCTTTTAATGGTGACCACTACGTTTTGACTACAGTCGTCAATCGCCAACCACGAAGGCTGCCGGGAGTAAAACACTGCGCCCTCTAGTGGTGTGCTCGATCGCCCGTAACAACGCAACGCATGGCCTCGGTCCTGACAGATGACAGCAAGTGTGAGGTCAGAGCAAGCACCATACAGAGCACGGTGCACCCACGCGATCCTTGAGGTCTTCTGACAAGGGGACGACGATCTTTGTGCGCAGCTCCAATCATTGCATGTGGCAGATCCTCAATCAGCCGCTTCAGCCGCATAACGTTTCCTTTGAATCCTTTCGGCTGTCGGACTGTGTACAGCCATAACGACCCCGCATTGCGATGGATGCAAGTGTCAAAAAGACGGTGAAATTGTGCAAGCGCGCTTTTGCCGTCATCACGGCTCACTTGACGACACGAGGTCATAATAAAGGGAGTGGCGTTCTAAGGAAGACGACCCGGACCCTCCCGCCTTCTTACACGAGAACAAACCTCTCTTGTCCTCTTCAAATGAGCGACAAACTCGAAATTGCCAACTTGGACTATCGACAAAGAAGCTGCCAACAGACCTTGACGATCAGAACCTCGTGGATTGAGGGACATCCTGCTGCAAGACCCCTACCTACTGAGCAATTATTAATTATCCAATCCTTGGGCGAGGGACCGAGGGTCCACAATTGATCGAACAGATCTGACTGAGAAGCGTAAAGATCTGAGAAGGTCCTCGAAAGTAGGAGGTAGCTTCTCTTCGACGGAAGGATCATCCATCTCTCTCGAGGTGTGAAATTGACCTACATCGCACGTTCACCCTCCTTCATTCAGCACTGGACGTCTACCGACGCGGCACCCCCTCACCACTGCCCTGCAAACATCTGGCAAACCGGACCCACTCTTTGCCTGCACCCCATACCAAATTAAGCCCTCTGCACGGCTGTGAAACACACCTGAAGATCAGCAATCGTGTGTTGATTGCACGTTGGATGCCGACTGCTCCACTCTGCTTGGATTCTGTTCGATGACCGAAAGATTGCTTCTCCTCCCTCTAGCTTTTGATCGGTCCCCGGCAACAACACCTACTATGCCTTCGCCACGCTCGTCGCCTGCCATCACTGCGTCAACACCTCTATCACCAGGCTACCTGCCCTTACACTTTGATAGCCTACGACGACCTCCTTCGCCCAGAGCCATGCAGACGAGAAACACCAATCTTCAACGACGCCCGCAAGGCAGTCTGCAGATACCGTCATTGCCTCGATTCCACCCCGCGAATTTCAGCAACCATTCGACACCTGATGGTTCATCGACCACGTCCTCGCCACAGCCACCGATGTCCCCACGCGCACATCAACGGATGTACAGCGATGCGCAGAAGCACTTGTATTTCAACCAAAGGGAAATGTTATCGGCTGCGGCACGGGTCACCTCGCCCGGGCAGGTTCGCAAACCTCTGAGTCCGCGTCTTCAGCCACTTGGTAGTCCTGGACCTGTCACTCCTCTTGAGCTGGAAGGCCAAGAGGGTTACCTGATTGCCGGCGCCCGCTGCAGCTCTTCTCATGCTACAACGGCATCAGAGGAACTCGTCGACAAGTACATCCGGCAGGAGGCCAGCAGACCGGGGCCTTCAAACCCATCATCAACGCGATCCACCGGCCGGTGACATGCTGGTGAGATGGCTCGTGGCGCAGGGCGAAAGCTCGTGAGCGACACAGTGTAGGATGCATAAGTGCCAGGGTCAGGCATTGCAATGGATGGTCAGCGACTCGGCATATTGGAAGGCGTACTTTGAATTCGGCGTAGCAGGATCTCAAGCAAGGTGCAATCGGCGTTCTTGGGAGGATGGATTCGAAGGTCGAACTTTTGTTTCTTCAGAGGTGTTGAGCGCATGACTGCTCCACTGACTGGTATGATGACACGATGTAAATAAATATGCATGATGAGAATGAGCAGACCCGTTCTCAAACATATCTCTCCGTGATGTTGCTGTGGTGGACTGGTGGCGTTTTCGTTCGTCTGCAGTGCTGCACGTGACAGCCGCGCGGAATGTTACCGCACAGTACACAAACTGGAACAAACGTCGAGCTTCGGTGTTTCGGTGTTCGAAAGGCCATCAAACCAAGATTGCAGAGAAACGCAATGGGACCTGAAATCGTGCAGCATCCGCTCGCCCGTGCAGATGGATCGACGGCTTTTTCCAGTCACCTCTACACTGTCATTGCCGGTGTCAACGGGCCTGTTGAGGTGCAACGACGAGATGAGCTGCCTGAAGAAGCAGCAATCGAGGTCAACATTCGGCCGATGTCTGGAATCGGTGGGCCACGAGAGCGGTGGCTGGAGACTGTAATCCAGGCTGTGCTCAAAAGCGTCCTTCTCGTGAACATGCATCCGAGAACCCTCATCCAGATTACGCTTCAGGTCACACACGAACCGATCCTCAGGTCGCAGCGAACCGCCGCCGACATCTGCATCATACCGACTCTACTGAACGCCGCGTTCGTCGCCCTTGTCGACGGAGGCCTGCCACTGGCAGCGACCGCCGCCGCAGCCCTCGCAATTGTCCGCGAAGATGGAGAGGTCATCGTCGATCCGCAAGAGAAGCAGGTGTCGTCCTTCAAAAGCACACACGCAATGGCATTTGATCAGCACGGATCGCAACTGCTGGATGAGTCATCGGGAGAGATCACAGCGGAGAGTTGGAGGATGGTCGCGATGGCAGCCCAGCAAGCTTGCGTTGCGGCAATGGCGTCCAGTGATGGAGGAGATGCGCAAATGTCAAATGGAGGTATCGAGGCAGCGCCCTGGTTACGGGAAGCATTACAAGAGCATACGGTGACAGCGGAAGCCTGGCGCGAGGGCTGAGTGTCGCTCGAGTGAAGGAGGATTACAACAGAAGCTGAACTCTGTGCCACCACTCGGCGCGAGGGTGGACACACAGCGAAACGCGGTGATGTGCATGAGATCGCATACCAAAGTTGTAAGAGGCCAACAGCGCCCTATAACAGGAGGGCTGTATTGTACCTTGGGCTGACGGAACCAGGTACGGGGGGCGCATATCTCAATGGCGCAATGTACACGAGACATACAGCGTAAGTCGTATGACCGTACTCCGGCCGTTGTACTGATTGCCAAAGCCCGTCGCGAGACGCTCCGCGCAGTCCGTGCGTGTTCGTTGTAGGCAGGCGCGACGGGCTTCGCAAGCAGTCCAGGAAGGAACCTAAAAGTTGACTGCACCTCTTCGGGCATTCCATCCAGCGGCCTTCATTCTGTACTTCATCAATCATCATCACACTTTGTCATGTGAAACATCATTTGCATTCCCGCTTCTCACGAAATCCTCTCACGATGGGTGGCTCCGGCAAAACCAATGCCTCGATCCAGGCTTATCTCACTCCAGCAACATCACCCACTAAAGGCAATGGCACCACACCAGATCAACAATTCCGCATCGGTGACGGCTTCACCGACGAAGAAATTCAAGAGGCGTTGAACCCGGCACCGATCGATTCGTGGCATCCCGCGGTTGAGTATGCGGACTGCGAGATCAGCGACTTGTACGCTGGTCCGCGTGCTGTGAGCTTCATGGGTCGTGTTGCCAACATCTTCGACTGCCCGAACACGCCAAAGACACCGCGTTCTGCGAAGGGCTGTCTCAAGCTGTGCGTCAAAGATGGCGGGGCCGCAATAACGGTGAGCGCCTTCATCAGCTGTGGTGTGCTTTTTGTGACTGTCTGACGTTCTCATCAGGTCCGGCTCTGGTTTGCAGCTCAAGTCCGACGCGTACAGCTGGGTAGCTTGGTGTCAATCTGGACGAATCACGGCATGGAGCTTTGCACTCTCCGATCCCAGAGCCTGCGACTGACGTGACCTTCAGTGAGCAACGGAGAGAACGGCAATCTTGCCAGCACGACTGCACCCTTATTCACCTCCCTCTTCCCCGAGCGGGACCGGAATTGCCATCTCATGATACATGAAAACAGCGATGACGGCCGCTATCGCATCCCGCTCGGCCACAGACAAGGCGTCCCTTTGAACGGTCTTATGACTTTGCAGAACTTCATCGATGGTGGGTATGATGTAGCCGATGCGAAGGTCCTAGTCGTCGTGAAGAGCATTGGAGCCAGGAAGAGAAGTAGGTACAATCAATTGAAGGGCTTGAGATCGCCACTGATGGCGATCTAGTCGTTCGCAAAGATGAGAGCACGACGGACAACATGAATGTTCAAGTCCACGACGACACGGCCGAAGCTACCCTCGGGCTTTGGGGTACGTCAGCATTGACTCCACATGGCATTCACAGCAAGAGTAAGGATGTCCCGGATCCAGCAATGTTGACTCAGAAGTGGAGAGCTGGAGAGACTGTGCTTCTCATACAGTCACCAGGGTGGAAGTTCGGCCGTTCGGTAAGACAAGTCACAAACAAGATCAACCTAACTTCTTCTAACTGCCACGGGCAGACTTACCTCAGCTTCACCGCTTCCACCATTGTCGATATCGACCCTCACATCCCAGACGCAGACTGGCTTCGGCGCTGGTCGATCCGGCAAAAGGTCAGGGAAGCGATCAACCCACCCTTCCCAGAAGACGTATTCGAACCGGAGCTTGTCAGGACAGGATCCGTCCGCTGCCTGTTCACCATCGCTGACCTGGACGAGTTCGCCCGATGCGCACCTGGCGAGATATTCCAAGGCTACCTCAGTCTCTTGATTATGGAGATGAAGCTTCTCGAATGCTGGAGACGGAACATGCTTCTTTCGGGCGAGTGTTGCAGTATCCCAACGTACGCCAACGCCACATCTACCGCCTGTAAGGGCTGCGGAAATGAGGTGAGTCTGCGGCTGAGTCCGCGCATCGTGGGCCAAGTCATTGACGAGACGGCGACAATTGCCGGTGGAAAGTTGCTGTTCTCTGATGAGGCTTGGACAGACCTACTCGGCAGAGGACCGGAGGACCTCTTAGAGCTGGGTCAGGAGGAAATCAGGTATCTGTCGGATCGTCTACTTTTCAGCAGGGTCACGATGTTGTTCGGATGGACTGGTGACGAGAGCAAGGCCGGTGGGCGGATCTGCATCTTCGGAGTGCAGAGCTAAGCAGGAGTTGTGAAGAGACGTTCGATAAAGGTCTGCATGGAAGATGTCGTGGAAGATGCGGCGGTTCAGACCGCTAAGGACACACCACTGCAGCGGTTACCCGTGGGACTTTATTATGTAGCAATCCACATGTCGTTATATTATTACTGGACCCACGCCCCGTTCACCACAAGTCTTGACAAGGAATATCGCCGAGCTAGCTCTCCGTGCTCTGTTTAGTCTGCACCGCTAAGCTTCGTAGTCTAAACGAAGTACTACGTTTGCTTAAGTATAGGCCGAAGGACTTCCTATAATACTCGACAAATTCTAAGGAAAAGCAGATTTTATTTCTAGGGGAGACCCCTAGGACCCCCTTTGCCTACCGGCGGCTTAGAGGGAATTATACTTTCTTTTCTAGGGGGAGACCCCCTAGGACCCCCTTTTGCCTACCGGCGGCCGAAAGACATAGCGGAATTACGTGTAAGTCTGCACGTAATAGCGACATTTCAACTTTAGCTGTTAGCTAATTATTCCAACCCCGGTCAAAATCCAGTCTAGTATTATAGGGCCTTCGGCCCAATAATGTAGTCGAGCCACGAGGTTTGGGTTTCAACGCACGGGCCATGTTCGGCTTCGGCTTGTGTACCACCTCTCGAATAAACAATCACCGCCTCTTGCTCACGAAACCATCCCACCTCACGCGCAATCGCCCAGACATCACTACGACGCGCCGCTTGTGCCGTACACGCGACAGCGCGAAGCTGGAAACCGAATCTTCAACAATTGCGTGCATGCGCTAGTCTTGCGCACGGAGTGCCGGAATCGTTGGCACGCGTCCGAGATTCTGCGACTTCCACCGAAACAGCGTCGACCCACCGGGACATGTCAATCGCGTTGACACGATCGCCGCTCGAATCATTGGGCATGAACGGGGGAGGTGCGCCGAAGCGACGCAGTGCGCGCCTGTCGCAAGAGGGAAATGGAGAAAATGAGCCGCCAGCGAAGAAGAGCAAGGCCAATGGCGGAATGACAAGTACAGTGGGGACCAAGCAGCAGGACGGGGAGAGTAGGACGGCCATCAGCAGGAAGAAATTAGGTGAGCTCACACGTGAGGGTCTTGCTGGTGGTGCCTTTGACTAATGGACTTTGAACAGTGTACGATGAGGAAGCAGACGGATTCAGCTTTACGAAAAAGAAAGCGGGCGCGCGGGCAAAGGGTCGCAAACAACCAGAAGACATAACTGCAGCTGTAACTGTTCCAGTAGGATCACCAGTCAAAGCCATGCCAGGCCCAATGTTACCTCCCCCGGTGCCGACCGAGCATCAAGCCCCGCAAACGACACAGAAGAAAAAGCGACGTCAATTCGATCCAACGACGCCCGTAAGAGATGTACCCAGGAAGGCCACAAGACAAAGTAAACGACCATCTAACGATCCGCCTGCCGAGACGTCCCCGCATCGGCACTCCCACGCCAAATCTCATGCGAACGCGGATCGGTCTCCCAGCCCTGCTCGTGCTCAGCCTGTGACTGTGGGCAAAAAGCGAAGACAAGATGCCGGTGAAACTGCCGCAGAAGCCGAAAAGCCCATGACTATTGCTCTACCCTTCGCCGACACCCCAATCATCAGAAGGAATCGGGAGATGAGGAAGGCAAGCGCAGATAACCATCGGCGAAGCAGCGCTGGGATGCGAGGGAAGAGAGCCAGCAGTGTGATTGATGAAGGCAGAGGCCATGGTGAGTGTGATATGGATCCTTCGGACGTGATCCCGAGTTCGACAGCCTTGGATGCAGAGGCGCCACACAACTTGTTGCGAAACGTTGCACCATCTGTTGCTAGCCCCTCTCTTCCAAGAAGTGGAATAGTGGATCCCGGTGAGACCTCTGTCAAATCAGAATACCTGGCTGACGCGTGCAACTCCGATATAGCACTGCCTCATCCAGAAGTTCCTACAAAGGAGTTCTTCAAGCACATTTCTGCCGAGCTCACCGAACCAAGACGCATGCGATGTCTGCTTGGCTGGTGTGGTATTCGGGCCTTGCCCGCAAAGCCGGATCCGCCGAGAGAGAGCACGCCTGCTGCGAGTCTAGAATTCCAAGCTCTTCAAGCCGGTATGTGCAGCGTGTTGACAAGTTCAAGGGCGCGAGGACTAACTTGAAGGCAGCTCGTGTCGTACAAGAGGAGCTCTCCCGGGATCTGGTCGCGAATGGGCTGTTGAGCGACTGGTTCTCAAGAGACGAAGCGGTGCCGCCACAGATCCCGTTGAGGAAGAAAGCAAATCCTCGGAACATTGCCAATGCAGCCAAAGCAGAAGAGTTGGAACGGGAACTCGAGAGGTATGACGTGCCATTACCAGTGGTTCTGCTGACTTACACTAATTCGTTTGCGCAGACTAAAACGTGAAAGAGCCGAATGGGACGAAATCGTCCAGTCAGCGGCATCGATCACATCTCAACCGGACGATGTCGATTTACCAGAGGAAGGCGGCGTCTCACCACTGCGGCCGGATCTGTTGGACAGTCCACAACGAGCGATATTCGAGCAGCTGACCACCACGGCCGACTTTTCCACCGAACCCGAATTAATACAGGAACGTCTACAGAAGATCTCCGGTGATCTCGAGTTCACCGTGGATATGTTCGCACACGGCGTCCACGCTCTTAGTACGACTCGGGACACAGCCGATAGGGTGGCAGAGAAGTCACTCAAGGACGCGGCGGATGCTCTTGAAGAGCGGGATAAACAGCGAGCCGCGAGTGGCAAGTCGCTGGATCAGATGAACGCCTTGCGAGGGTTGGCGAGAGTTCTCAACTCCCAGCAGAAGCGGGGTTGAAGGTGAAGGCTCACAGTGCGATTTGTTGAAATGAGGAATGATACCTCGACGTCCATACATGCCTATGACAAGCAATTCCATATCCGCAGTCCTTCGCCAGAATCGTGCAGTGGATGGTCGAGGAGATGGCATTGGGCCTAGTATTGCACTTGCTTGGTACGCCTCTCAGGCAGACAATACCCTGCTCCGATGTCCCGGTGCCCTGGCACGTCGAATCCGTTCTCCTGGAAAGGAGAGGGAGCCTCTTACTCTCGTCTAGCAATGTCCGCCGACCTCGCGTTTCCCGCCGTGTCGCTCACTAAACGCAGAGAGATACGAGTTATCCATCAGCCCGGTCACCGCGGGTGCGAGACCTGGGAAGCAGTCTTACGTGCTTTAAACACTCGCCAGATGAAGTTCTTATCATACCATTTTTGATTTCTTGGTAGAAGGGAACACCCGCGGTCGATGGAGAGCTCTTCGCAGTGTCTCTCGACGGAGGTTGCATCGGCGCCCTAGCACCAAGTTCGATCGTAGTTGAATGCGACCGTTAAGGGGAGCGAAGGAAGGCGATGGCGACGACGGCGACATCCGTAGTTGTGCTCCGTTGGACGGCTAGGACTGTTCTGCGGAGGCCCGCATGTGAGAGCTTGAGGGGTGCCGATATAGGTCGGTTGGGCGGCTTTCGACAGGTAGCTGTTTGTCAGTGGTGAGCTTGTCGACGACAAGATGTCCTCCCTCTTATGAATGTATGTCGAAAGAACAGATGGCGGACATGACATTGGAGGTATTCTGCGTGCGATTCGGGATGACGAGGCGATATCTCATTGTCCCTTCCTACGCATTGAGAGTAGAAGTGGTGCTCACGCTATGCACGGATTACGTAATGCAACGTTCTTACAAGAGCATGGCTTTATTTACTACACTACTTTAATAGCTAATATCTTTAC
>JALRMM010000736.1:0-10918 GCA_026122155.1 Zymoseptoria crescenta
TTATTATCCTTACTATTCTTACTACGCTATCGTCGAGTCTACTTATAAGGTAGAGGAATTAGTCGAAGTCGTCGCCGATAGTATCTTTATCGATAGCTAGTCTAGCTTACGTAGCGAGATACTAATCTTCCTATTCCGATCGTTTACTACTAAAGGTTCGTAGCGTAGGAATATACTTCTTTAGGCGGCGAGGGGCGTCGTCGTTATATATTATAGTCGTCGTAGTCGTTTCTAGAGTAGCGAGAGTCGAGCTACTCGCTTCGGGCATTGGTTCTTCTTATTATTTTCTAGTAATAGCGAGCTATCTTTTAAGCTCACGTTTAGCTACTTCTATATCCTAGTGTCGTTCGAGGTATTACGTATCGTTTATTATAAGTTAGGTCTAGAATTCTTCTTAGATTCGAGCTATTTCTACTCGCATTAGTTCCTATTATTTAGGCGGTATTTCTATTAGGATAGCTATTCGATATTAAGCTTTAGAAAATGTAAGGGTCCGAACCGAAGTTATATACGAAGGTCTAGATCCGAATGTATAAAATTCTAAAGCTACCGAAAGGAAGATCTATCTATAATAGTAACGCGTCGAGTATAAGTGGAAGGCATATATAGCGTAGCTTAGCGTATACGTAGCCTCTACGTAACCTAATCGGGTATCCGGTCGGCTCGTTAGACGTCTAATAGGGTATCGGGCGTCTACTAGGGCGTTAGGCGTCCAATATAGCGTCGGGCGTCTAATGGGGCGTTAGGCGTCTAATAGGACGTTAGGCGTCCGATAGGGTATTAGGCGTTAGACGTTAGGTATTAGGCGTCGGGCGTCGGGCGTTAGGTAGTAAAGCCGGCTAGCCTTAGGTACTAGCCTCTAATAGGCGGCCTTAATTCGGAAGAGTATAGCGGAGCGGAACCCTCTTTATATAGCTTCGACTAAAAAGAAGGAGGGAGTAGGGAGAGGTAAGAATAAGTTAGAGAAGAAGAAGATAGAGAGGTAGGAGAAGGAGAAGATAGAGAAGGAGGAGCTATATTAGATCGTAATAATAGCGGACGCTACCTACGAAGGTAAGAAGTTAGTTTATAAATATAGAGGTAGTATATACGTCTAAAGTAAGGACGAGACCGAGGCCGAGCCGATCGTATAGAAGAGAGACTCTCTCTATAAGACTACGGTAAGCTCTAGGAACAATACGCCTAAGAGCGAAAAGGTAGTCGCTTCTTCCCGGGTTACTAAAGAGGCTCGATATACGGCTAGGGAAAGGCGGACGCTACTTTACGAGCGTTAGCGGAGGGAGTACGAGGGTATACTTCTAGAGTATCGTAGGTAGAATCGTCCTTATCCTCCCGCTCTTCTAAGAAGAAGAAGAATAAGAATAGCGTTGTTCTTCCTCCCTAACTCTCGAGCAAGGTACCTGTTAATCTATAGCTAGCTTAGAAGCCGGGTTATACTACTACTACTACTACGACTACTACGAGCCTACCGCTCCTTATCTCCCTACCTTTAACCCCGGCTCGTCCCCTACTTATTCTATTATTGCCGACCTACCTATCTATACCCCCCGATACTACTACTACTACTACTCTAATAACCTTTACTATAGAAGCTCTATACTACGCCTTCGTTACCGCCGAAACCCTTTAGCGGGAGAGAGACTTTATCCGTTATATCGTTAAGATTTCTCGCGCGATAGCGTTAGTAGTGCCTTTTGTTATAGATAAGAGTCGATTCCCGCGGAATAGGGTAGAGGAGGATAAGTATTAGCATAAGTATTAGTATAAGCATTAGTATTAGCATAAGCATAAGTATAAGTATAGGGTAGATAAGAGGGAGTAGGAGGACGATAGTAAGGAAGGGGAGTAGGAGGATAATATATACGCGTAAAGGATATTAGGAGCGTAAAGAAGTTAGGTACGAGGAGGCGTTATAGTAGAAGGGGGAAGAATTAGCACCTTTAAGTTGTTTTTTTCTAGTAGATATAAAGAACGCGGTTAGCTTCCCGATTAAAAAACTAATTAAATGCTCCGGCGACTTCTAGGTGCCTTAAATATCGGCTCCTATCTTAGTAATATCTCTTATCCGTAAGGGGTCTCCGGGTTTTTTTTAGTATTAGAATCGAGGGAATACTAGTAGATTAGACATATATTCGGGCCGGTAGGGAATCTACTACGTACGATGCACTAAGCCTAATAGGGACAAGTGCGTAGAGGATAGATAGTCTAGAGGGTATAAGATAAAGAGATAAAGAGAATTAAGGTCGCGAGACTAGGAGTAATAGTACCCTCTATAGTCTAGCCGCGTACTCGTTCCCCCTCCCTCTAATCCTAATATAATAGGGTTAGTCGAGCGCCCGATTATAAAGAAAATCCGTCCCCTTAGGTAAGGTAAGGCGCCTTAGGGGGAGCGAGGCGAGGCGAGGCTTTCGTCCTCCGTAGGCGAGAGACTTCCTATAGGCGAGAGACTTCCTATAGGCGAGAGAACTTCCCGGAGCTCTCTCTTCGGTCGCTTTCTATTATTAGAGAAGGAGTCGCAAGTCCGTACGGCGGCGGTAGACTCCGTCCGTACGGTCCGCGAAGTCGGATCGTTATAACGTTGCTTCTATAGTAGTAGGCTTCCCTCTAGGATCCTCCGGATTACTATTATTTATTAAAATAGAACCCGCGACGGTATAGGCTTCTCTCGCGTAAACTACTATAGAGTTGAATCTATATATACCTAAATACTAGTGCGCGCGTACCTATGCTTTTTAGGGAGGAGCCTTCGGTCTAATATTAGGGGGGGGTGCTCGTAGGTAAGAAGTAATAGAAGGCCCTAGGCCTCCCTCCCGCGTATAAGCTCTCGCGGTAGCTATATTACTCTATCTCGAGTTATATATATATAATCCGTTATTAGAGCTATAGGAACGGCAAAAGGTACGGAAATCCCTAGACGAACCGACTTTATATTTTACGAGAAGAACGGGCGCGTTATTTTCTCTTTCGGTAGTATACTCGGACTATTAGCGGCGAAGCGAGGGGGTAGCTTTTCCTTTCGTCGAGTTTAGTTATAATTCGGAGTAGGGAGAGGTATTAGATAGCTTCGCTAGAAGCCCTTACACGGCTTATAGTAATAGAGATAGCTATACGTAAGCCCGGGTAGACTAAGGGTCGGAGAGTCCTAATAAGGTTCGGCGGAGAGTAGAAGTAGATAGGGAGTAGGAAGTTAGGGAGAATTCTAAGAACTAATAATTAAGAAGTAGCTAATATATATATGCTTATAAAGTAGAAGGGTGCGAGAACGTTATAGGTTATAAAGCTTTAAAGATATTTTTAAGGTAAACGGTACGGTAACTAGAGGGAATTTAGGGTTGCCCCTCGTTAGATAGATGCCTACTATCTTAAAACCGATCCCAAAGCTCTTATAAAAGCTTAAAGTCCTAGTTATAATGTCCCGCCTCCGTATTATTATTAGAACGCGGTTAGGAGTACTCCGTAACGGTATATAGCGCTCTATAAGCTCCGAGAACGATACTATAGTAGATACGGGATAAAATTTCTATCCTCGTTATCGAAGTAAACTACCTTTATCCTCGTTACGCTAATTGTCCGACGACGGAGGATTTATACCTTCGGGTTCGTAGTAGAGCGAACGTAGAGAGAGCGTTTAACGTTCGGGCTATATTATATAAATAACGATGCGAGGATTAAATTGTAGGATAGTAGATGTTGTTATTAAAACCCGTAGATTCGTCGTATATAGGCGCTAAGGTTACGGAATCTCTATTTTTTATAGGAGGACCTAGAGATTATAGTAGATAGGCATAGCTCCGGATCGCTCAGAGGATAAAGCTCGTAGTACTAATAGTCTACGACAAGATGTCTCGAGTAAGCTAAGCTAGGTTTATAATCGACTGCATGCCAAATCCTATTTATAGATAGCTCTAATCTATATATCGCCTCTAAGTCTACGGCATTCGTTCTCGATGTAGCTTACTTAGAGTTAAGCTCGCTTAGAGTTAAGCTCGCTTAGAGTTAAGCTCGCTTAGAGTTAAGCTCGCTTAGAGTTAAGCTCGCTTAGAGTTAAGCTCGCTAACCTTTAGCTAAGCTAGTATTATAAAAGATAAGAGAGCTCGAGTAAGTAAGTAGTCTAGAGGAATCTAGCGGTATCCGACGAGATCTCCTAATTTAACTAGACTATACTTATAGATAGGCGCATCTCGATACTATAATTAAATAGTACTAAGCTCCGCTATTACGCTCGTTCGTAGTTATTAGACGCGCGTACTATAGGACGGCTACCTCGAGCCGGAAAGCTAATTAAAGGAAACTCCGATAACTAAACCCTATCTTCTCTTAACTCCGATTAAAGCGTAGCGCTCGTCGAGGACTTAAAACTAGTAATAACCTTAGTAACTACGCTATCCGATACGTATCTAAAGCGGACGAGACGGAGTAAGCTAGTAATACCGAGCGTCCCTCGTAGTCGAGGGGTAAATCCCGAGGTAGATAAGCTAGCGAGGGGAGTAACAACTGCGTAGCTTCGTCCTATAGCCTTTAATAGTGCTAAAGTTATTCTAATATCGTAGGGGCGTAGTTATAGCGTAGCTATAGCGTTAGGCCGCTAGTAGCACAACCTACTAAAGGCGTAGATTAAATTATTGCCGACGTAAGTAATAGAGGCATTAACTAAGCACGCTAGTCGCTAGCTAACTAATATACGCCTTACTAACTCGATAGACGCTTCGCTACGTGTTTATCGCGGAATGCTCGCAAATTTCCACTTCGAGAGGTAGTTCTATAGAGCTTGAACTAGATCGAATCGCTCTACGGCGTTCTTATTCCTAGTTTTGCTTAGGTCTATATCTCTCCGGCTCTTTATATAGAAGCTGGCCGTTTTGCGCTAATTTACGTAGAATATAGCCGTTTAGTAGGATGCCCTTTGTTCTCCGTATACTAATCTCCTTATTAAATATTTAAGCATACTATCGACGCCGCCGCCGTCTCTCTCCTTCCGTCGTCTTCTATTTCCTCCGTATTATTAACTACCTCTAACTACTTATTACTTTAGCGCCTCGAGCGGATTAGCGAGACTACTTAGCTTCTTTTACTTCTTATCTACTTTTACGTCGTCGAGTAGAGTTCGAGCCTAGTTAACCTAACCTTAAAGACACTTTCGTATAGGTCTTAGATATTCCCGATACTCGTTATTCGCGTAAAAAAGATACTCTTCCCGATGCTCGTCGTTGCTATATAGAATAGGTAGGCCCGAGGGAGTTATTTAATAAACCGTATTGCGCTTAATAAGATCTCGGGGGATTAAGAGTATAGTCTACCGTCGGTTAGTTAGTCCCGTTTAGTAAGTATAGTAGACGACGGGCGGGAATCGATATACGTAGGTATACCGCTTCTAGGGTTTGTCTCTACCTTAGAGTTAGGCATATATAGTTTAGGCGTTAAAAGTTAACGGCCGTCTTTATTTCTACCTTAGGTATAAATATATACTATCCCTTTAATATTAAACCGAGACGTCGTAATCCAAGCTATTTAATGCAAGATTACTAATAAGTAAGTACGGCATCGGTACGGCTACCCTACTAGGTAGGAATAGACGTATTCACGTAGTATAACATATAGAAGCTCTAAGTAGCGAACTTACGTAGCATTTCATTAATAACCTTATAAAGCTTAGCCTTTAACGTCTTACTCTTCTCGCCCTCTATAATCTTACCTAACTATAATACTAGAACGTGCGTAGTTGCATATCTGGACCCCTTCTCTATCTTTAAGGCTAATATATAACGCCGCGAAGCCGGTACTAGTAGCTCGAACTGGAGTCGATCTACTATCGGTCTAGGTAAGTTTACTCTAGCCGCTTTCGAATAATATGCTTATTGTACCTAAGTTAACGCTCTTATTATAGCTATAAGGAAACACGCAATCCGGACTAATATAGTCGACCTCCGTATCTATTAAGGAATATAGGGGATGCGGATAACGTTCCCTAGACTCTATGTAACGCTATAGCTAATTCTATAGCCGCAGTTAAGCTGCTAATATATAGAGTTGCAACAATAGAGCTTAGGATAATCTTGCGGCTATTAAAAAGCCTTTATAGTCTATTTACTAGTAGGCGATAAGTATAGCGGTCTCGTACGATTACGTTACCTATATAGGCGGCGAAACTTGTTGTCGACCGAGGATATAAGTAAGAGATAAGAGCGCGAACGCCTATAACCGTAGTGCCGGTCCTACTTTAGCTTAGTACTAGCTAGTAGCGACGATTCGGCGTTCCTATAAGAGAACACCTACTTACTTCGTATTGCGATTGTTAAGAAAGAGAGAGAGCTTAGAATAAAGAGGCATAGTTAGATATAACACTAATAAAGAGCGAGCATAAAAACGATCCTATAAGTGCGATAATAATCTCCACGCCCTCCGGGTACCCGAATCGAAGTATTAGCTCTCGTGGTTTAGCTTATAGCGAAAATATTCTAGCTAACTATCGAGCGACACGAGCCGGTACTTACTCCGTTCGTTTACGTCCGGCATTATAGCTATAATAGCTAAGAACGAACCTACTCGACACTTGTTCCCGACACCTCCTAGAAGTAGCATAGTTCTAAATTGTCGACGGTTAACTTAGCTCGGCCTACGATCCCCTCCCGCCCTACGTTTAGACGTATAAATAGACTTCTATTATTTAGCGCTTAAAGGTGCTAGTTGCGAGGAGTCTTTTAAAGCCGGACTAGACGAAGGATATATCTAAGTACCTTACTCTCTACGAGTGTGTTACTACGAGTTAGAACTTAGACTTTATAACAACTGCTTCTAGGTTACCTCTACTATGTCCCTAGCAAGACCTAAGTATATATATTAATAAACGTAAGACAATTAACCTAACGATAATCGAGCTCTACTATATACTCGTCGCAAATTTCCCTACGTAATAGTATTGCTATACGTTGTCTACCCGTAGTGTTCTCTTACTAGATTAAGTCGACTTCCGCCTAGTATTCGCCTAGAATGTAGTTATACTAGGACTTAGTATTAGCCTCTACCCTTCGGATCTATAACGTATATACGGACTCTTATAACTTTTGCTACGTATCGAGATCCGGCTATACCCCCTAGTTATAGCGGATTAGCATAGTCTACGCGCCTAGGACTTAGCTCCCTTTTGCCGAGTAGGCTCGAAATCTACCCTATATATCTTCCCCGGCTATTATATAGCACTACGAAGCTCCTCGAGAAGTCGGAGAATAGAAGAGTGCTACGACTTAGTAGTAAGTTATCTCGAGATACTTACGTCCTACTTTATACCTACTACGCGAATATAGTATAGTCTAGGCGGGGATAGGGCTAGGAGTAGCATGCTTAGTTAGTTTAGGGAGGTTAGTAGCGGCGGGGAGTTAAGCCTTAGGGGCGGCGGGAGCCTTAAGAGAGGCGTAGAGTCTAGTAGTAGTAGTCGGAACTTTAACGAGCTTGCCCTTAACTAGATCCTACTCCTCCTCCTTCTCTACCTCTACCTCCTCCTCGGATACCTCCTCCTCGAGTTCCGTAATAACTAGAGCACGTCGTCTCTAATACTACTCGCTAACTAGATACGCTAGGTAACGTACTATACTCCGCTACGGTATCGAGTAGTAGTACTAGAGGTAGCTATTACCCGTATTACGTAAGTCTCGAATTACCCTTTACCTTACGAGTAAAACCTATTAAACGTATAATACAACCCTAGTATCTAAACTAGCCCGATCTTAGTAACTATTCGCCTAAATATTAGTTTCGGACTAGTGGAAAGCTAGTATCGACAACGTCCTACGATATACTTAGCGAATTTAATCGAATATAACGTAGACTTTTCGACTACTTTATACGAGGTATAAACGTCGAGTAGAGGAGATAGTAAGCTACTCGGAAGATAGACGGGCGATTCTACTTACTTTACTATAGTTCAAAGAGACCTAAAAAGATCGGCGTATTACCCCTTTAGCTCGCTTATCTATTAGTTTGTTCTAGCTAACGCTCTCCGCGGCTTCCTTCCCCGGATAAAAACTCCCTTATAAGTTAAGAGCGCATTATATATATCGTTATTTGCTATAGAAAGCTTTCCTACTACTCGTGAAATCTTTCCTAATCTATGTTCCTACTATAACGAGCTCTATAAGTATTGAAAGATTCCACGGGTATAGAGATAAGGTTTTCTAGTCTTATATACTCTACCTTATAGTCGCTAGGCTCGTCGGCAATGTCTTAGGGTCTATATCGGAGCTCGTCGGCGTAATTTTAGTAGGAAAGTATATAGCTTAAGCTTAACCTCCGCGACTCTTCCTATTGCCGTTTCTAAGTAGTCCTCCGGATTAAGTCGAAGAACCGCATTTACGAGTAGGTAGGCGCGGGATAACTTACTTCCCTCTGTCCGCTAGTCTTTTCTATATTCTATTTATTAGGGAAGGCTACGGCATGGCCTAGCTCTGGACCTCAGGTAAGGTCGTTAATAATACGTAGATAATACGACGCCGAGCGTAGCGGCGAATACCGCTCACGTAACGTATAGTCGTATATTATAAGGCACGCATATATAACTCAATAATAGTAAGAATTAGTTTCATTACTAGTGGGATTACTAGCTAGCGTTCTATACACTACGATATCTTTATACTTCTTATAATTCTAATTCTTCTCCAAGAGCCCGCGGTCTATAGAACCTAATAGCGGACGAGATACCTACTAGCGAGCTACCTACTCCTCCTTAGCGAGCTATAAGCGAACGATAAGGGTCGGTAGCACTATCTAATTAATTAGCTATATCGGTTCCCGATATAGAGATGGAGATTAATAAGCTAGATTAGGAAGCGTTAAGGCTTTCGGCGGCGCTTCACTTACGTAACGCTCGCGTCCGCGTATAGGAGTTACGTTGTATAGCCGCCGTGAAACCGCCGGACGGAAGCACTCTAGGAGTAGGAGATAATAGCTCTATCGCTATAGCGGACTCCATCGAACATCGTCGTCGATAGCTTAGTTAGGATAGCGTCGGGACTCCCGAGTCTACGTCTAGCCTACTAAGCGCCGGAGTACCGCCTACGAGGGGCCTAGCCTCGCGTCCGAAATTAAAAGAGCTAAGAAACTTTAAGGGAGAGAGTGTTACTAAGAGTCGATAGTTCCTCCGTAAGCTCGAACTTATCTTTAAGCTCTCGGTAGATACATACTCGATAGAGAGGGAGAAGATCCTATATAGGGTAATGTACCTCGTAGGAGACCCGTAAGAGAAGTAGTACTAGAACTATAGTATAGCGGATGTTCGTCGTATAACCTTCGACGACTTTCGTACCTTTATACGGGACGTAGTCGGGGATCCGGTAAACCGTATGCTAGACGTTACCTTAGAATATAAGAAGGCTTATTAAGCGGACAACCAGACCGTCTAGAAGTTCGCGATAAAGCTAACTATTTTAGAAGATTAGCTAGGTAACTACACGGAGGCGTAGAAGATTCGCTACCTACTCGTAAAGCTATCGCTAGCGTTGCGAGACACTATTATTAAGCATTACACTATCCCTACTACTAGGTAGGAACTAGTTAGCCTAGCCACTCGGATTAAAAGCATAGGAGCTTCGGCCGGTAAGAGAGCCGTAACCGACTCTTAAGCGCCGAGTAGGCTAGATAAGAAGAACCGCTTCGAGAAGAAGAATTAAGAGAACTCCGGACCTCTACCTCGTAGCCCACGGAGCGATTAGTAGGCTAGCGGCAACCGTAACGTAGGTCCACTACTAGGCAATAATCGTAACCGGGAATGGATAGCTAAGGCTGAATTTTATAGCTATAGTAAGAAAGGCCACATCGCTCTATACTACCCGAATAAGAAGGTAGAGGTACGTAAGCTAGAAGTAGATAAGGAGCCGGAGTAGAGCTAGACGAAGAAGTTAAAAAAAGGAAGAGGCCTAGGAAAGGATCGCGACTAGGCTTCGAGATTCTAGTCGATTTAAAGCGTGCGTCTCGTAAGCAAGGTAAGGTCGTCTCGCCTACGGGCGAGGTAATAGCCGATTTCCTCCTAGATAATTATACGGACGTAAATGTCGTCTTATAATCTTTCGTACTAAAGCACGGTTTGGAGTGTATTAAGAACGCTACCCTTCTATACGTAGGTGCTTACTAGGGGAACAAGGGCACTAAGAGCTATTATTATAGTGCGTATAAGATTCGCTTAAGGCTCGTAGACTCCAAGCAATTAGTTCGCACCTCGGAAGTAATCTTCTACGCTATTAATATAGAAGATAAGGCCCTTATTCTCGGTAACCTATAGAGGGCCCAGAATAGTGTGCTAGTAAACAGCGCACGTAACTAATAGTTGTACTTAACCGAGTCGTAGGGCATAGACATACTAGAAGCATTCCAGTTTATAGACGACTTGAAAAGAAGCGATAAGGTCTATATAGTAACTATTCGCCGAGTCGAGATAGACACGGGCACGGCTATTACTATCGAAGGACTCCCTAAGGAGTATAAAGATTTTAAAGACGTGTTCGTAGGCTCTAATTAGGTACTAAGCAGGCTGCTAACAGATGTAGAGCATACGATCGACCTCGAAGAGGGCAAGAAACCCCCCTTTAAGGCGATGTACTATTAGTCCCAGACCGAGCTAAAGTTGCTCGAGGAGTATATCTAGAAAGCCCTTAAGCATAGGTGGATCTAGCGGTCTACTAGCGAGGCGGGTGCTCCTATCCTATTCGTCCCTAAGAAGGATAGTACCGTTCGCTTATACGTGGACTATCGGGGATTAAACGCGATTACGCTGAAAAACCGGCATCCGTTGCCGTTAATTAGTAAGACCCTCGATCGCCTATAAGGGTGCATATATTTCACGACTATTAACTTAAAGGATGCGTATTATCGCATTCCGATTAAGTAAGAGGATCGCTAGAAGACCGCATTCCGTACGCGTTATAGTTACTTT
>JALRMM010000737.1:0-10915 GCA_026122155.1 Zymoseptoria crescenta
GCGCCGCGCGACGTTCGCGTATTGAAATTAGCGCTAAAGTGCCGAAAAGTCTTCTCGAGTTAGGGATAAGTCGTTACTAACTTAAGACGTGTCTACCTTATCGAAATCCGTATACGCGCTCGCGTTAAGGAGAACACGTTCGTAGTTATATATATATAACACGAGACGACCGATTAGACTTACTATGCGCCTATAGCTTTAGTAGAGATGCACACGTTGTCGGACGGTGCTAAAGTCCTAGTCCGGCGCTACCCGACACGAGGCTATATGTTCGAAACGGCGGTAGCCGAAGCCTCTAAGCATACGACCGCATAATAATCGGGGACTCCGATCTAGCGATAAAGAATCCGACTAAGAGACTACTAATACGAAGCCTCGCGAGATATTAGATAATGCGGAAATAGGGGATGCTCTCGACATACATGTTAATATATAGGCGGAAGGGCTAATAGACTTAGAGGCTTCTATAGCCGGACTCGCCGTAGCGGATACTAGGTACGCTAATACCGACGGAGTAGATCCTCTAGGCCTTTTCGACGATTTACGTAGTTTTCCGAGGCCTAGAGGGACGGATAACGGCGAGGACTACGATATCCGGGACGCGGAGACTAATAAGGGCGTGTTAAGCACCGGAAGCCGATTAAGTAGCCGGACAAGTAGTAGTTAAGGGCGTCTTCGTTCAACCTATAGTATAAGGAATTTAGAGATTAAGACCTTCGAGCAAATAGAGGGCATACCCGTAGGGACCGGCTAGCATAAGTAAGTCGACTATAGTTATGCAACGAGACCGACGACTAACTACGTATAGACAAAACGACAGTAACGGGAAACTAATAGACCTAAGCGTCGCGTTTACTTCGGACTTCGATTTGTGTTTTGCCTATTAGCTTAAGAGGGAGAAGATATCCGGTTTGGCAATTACTCGTCTACTCTAGCACCTATATAGTAAGCTATTGCAAGACATTATTAGCTTTAAGACTATCGGAGAGCTTACTACTAAGATGCGAGCAATAGGAACGGTAGCTTCGAGGGCGGTAGGCGAATAGAGGACGGAAACCTTTACAATGCCGACAGATCGTTTAATAGGTAGGATCGCGCGATATAAGTTGCAATATCGCCTAGTCGAGCCCGTAATCCGCTTCCTCCTCGGCTACGAAGGCTTTAAAGACGATCTAACGTATACACCCCATTAATTATTAAACTAGGATAACGACGAGGAGACACTACGGCGGAGGTACTTAGACATAGCGTTAGGAGATTAGTAGTAGGAAACCCAGAAATTAATTAGTATCGAGGGCGCGACAGTAGTGCCGATTCTACTCTCCACCGACGAGACTTAGGTTACGAGCTACTAAGGCGACCTTAAGGCTTACCCGTTGCACTTTAGCATCGGAAACCTCTTAGGCGAGGTCCGGAACTCGAATAAACGACTAGGAACTATTATAATAGCACTACTACCGATCGCGAAGGATAGTACGCTAGACAAAATAGTCTAGTTATACTACGAGGCGATGGATTATATCCTAAAGCCGTTAAGAAAGCTCGGAGAGGGCAAAGGCATAGACGTCCGGTATACGGACGGGCTAACCCGGCGCTACTTCCCTCGGATCGCGGTTATGTCGATTAACTATAAAGAGCAAGTGCGGGTTATAGGCGTCAACTTAACGAACTATTATCCACTCTACTAAGTACATCCAGACGAGCGTAAAGACCTAGAGGTCTAGGCACTACCGCGGACAGTAGCTTATACGTAGAAGCTTATATATAACGCACGCGCGGCTTACCGGAAGACGGAGAAGATAGGGACATAGGGTGTTTATAACATCGACTGTTTTGCGTTCGGTTATCCCGGTGTTAACATACACCGTTCCCTAATAGTCGACATCCTACATTAGCTACTTAAGGGTATGCTAATGCACATAACGGGCTAGGTTAGAGACCTGCTCGAGGAACAGATGCCTACGAGACAAACGAAGCGTTTCCGACGGGCTAAGGATACGTTTAAGCGATAGAAGGAGTAGGCGAATGTATAGCTTATCGTCGACTTAATTATTAATAAGCGATTCGTAATAATCCTAGTATATACCGACCTACGCGTCTTTAGCTAGTTTACCGAAGTTAAACAGTAGATAGGGAAGGAATAGAAGAGTCTGCTACGCGCGATGCTGCCGGTGTTTATACCGTTGCTCGAAGAAGTAGGTGCGATCGATGCCCTCCGGTTCGTGCGCGCGATAGTAGACTTTATTCTTCTCGCTAGCTATACGAGCCACGACGACGACACCCTCCGATATATGTAGTTAGCCTTGTTCCGGATAAACTAATACAAAGAGTGCTTCCGTAAATATAGGGAGACTAAGAAATAGAAGCGGGATGGAGAAGACGGCACCTTTAACTTCCCGAAGTTCTACTCTATAGTGCACTACCCGGAGTAGATTATTAACTTCGGCAACGCCCCGGAACTCGCATCTAACTACGGTAAACATAAACATATTAAGTTTGTAAAGAGGCCCTTCGAGATAACTAATAGGAAGGCCGGGTAGGAGGATTAGGTAATAAACGCCTACGAGCGGATATTAAACATATAGGCATAGTTCGACATCGGCTATAGTGCCCGTAAGGTAACACTACTTAAGCGAATAGAACAATTAGTCTATGCGACCGAGCCTATTAGACCTCGGCCGCCGGAGATTCTGTTCGGATAGAGTGCCTCGAAATGCCAAAGAGAACATAGCAATAAGACGTAGACTAAGGTTAGTATAGTTCTAATGCACTTCGAAAGGGACATAGCGAGAGACTTTAGGCGCTTACTAGCCGTATTCGTAAAGGAGCAAAGAGGGAACGGAACGAATACTAAAGAGCCTAATATGCTAGAGCTAGATAATGCATAGGCGGACGACTTAATAGTACAATTCTATAGAGGATTAAGATACTAGAAACGGACCGGCAAGGTAGGCGATAACATAGAAGCACTAGGCGAGGATTACGTTAGGTACGTGCCGAACTAGCAGAACATTAATAGCAACGCGCGATACGACTTCTTATAGGTACATAAGTACCGCGCGCGACCGGACGGGTCCTATAACGGCATTGCCTTTAAAGGGCGGTTACCGGCATAACTTCGCTACATAGTGTCGATCCGCGACGATACCTAAATACTAGTAGTAATAGATACTACGACAAGGGACGTCGTGTATAGAGAGAGGAGGCGTAAGATGTAGAAAGCTCCTATATACTAGGCAGCCTTCGTCGAGCTTTTCGAACCTAAGGATGCATATAGTCTTCTAGATCGGATTTATAGCATAACGATAATTAAGCCTCGAAGGAAGGCGGCAACGCGTAGCATCCTCTAAGGGCGGCGGTTCTACTCCTTACTATCGATATATTATAGCATCTACATAATACTAGTCGACGAGAATGTACTAGAAGGGGAGAGGTATATTAATAATACCGCCGACTTCGAGTCCTATAACTTCCTATAGGAGACGAACTAGGAGGCTAATGCAGCGTTAGATGCGTATAAGCGTAAGGAGCAACGGATTAGGGAAGCGAGGGCGAAAGCACGTAGCAAGCGAACTATAACAGCTAACGAGGAAGTAAACACGACTAGGAAGCGCATAAGGATATATCGGGGTTAAGGGCCTTTCTTAGTCCTAGACTCGTAACTTACCGCTAGATTAACGCTAATTTAAAAGCCTAACACGTGCTAAAAAGATATCCGGCTAAAGTTAAGTATAGCTTATGTAAACGCACGGCTTAGCTACGGGTTATTTTTCACTCGATTATAGCGCGACGCACTAAGCCTTGCATTAACCTTAATACTACGACTAACCTCGTGCTACTAACCGCCTAGAACTCGCTTAAACTACGTTTACCTCTACCTCTAGTATAGCGTTGCTAGGGCAGCTACCGTTCTAATTCCCGGATATGTCTAGCGGATAGAGTCTTTACGACGACAGTAAGTTCACGAACTGCCTTCTATAATTACAGCTTCTCTAACGCCTCTAGTAAACACCGAAATTATGTTTATAACTCAAGGCGTAGTGTATGCCGACTAACACTTAAGCAAGATTAGCGCCTCGAACCGACCTCCTATTTTCGATAGGCTTATTAACGACGATTACCTCCGCGCCTCCTTCGAATATAACTTTAATGTGCGTAAGAAGTCTAAGGCGATAGTGAACGTCTACGCGAATGTTAACGCTCTACCCGCTATAATCGGCCAGATCTCCGTAAACCGCTTCGATAACGTCGAGACTAGATAGTGCAAGCGGTGCCTACACGGACATAGCCTCTACTTCGAGTGCATTATAGCAATAGATAGTGCCGGCATAGAGATATTCGACGGCGCATATATAAATTGCGTCGTTACGGGAGTTGTAAAGAAGTGCAGCCTTAACAAAGGTGCGTCTATTTAAGGAATGTAATGCTTCCTATTATTAACCTACTATAGCCCTTAAGCCGCGCGTTAGCACATCCGTTGCGGACACTTATTCGATTCGTCTTATACGCCGCTACGTCCGCGTACCTATTACGGAATATAGTAGTTATAGTAGCGAAGCCGACCTCCGGAGCCTCGTAGCCGACTTAACGGCCTACCTCTATAAACTCACTAACACCTTAAGCCGCGGTAAGCTACTCGAGATTAGGGCTTTAGCGAGAGGTCGTGTCTTTAGCGTCTATAGAACGAAGAATAAGGAAGAGATGCCGGATAGTAGTGCTAAGTCGTCTACTAGCGAGAATAAGGATAATAACAGCTTCGATATTAGCAGCGATGCCGGTAATAGTAGCGACGGAGGGGGTAATAACGATAGGGACACCGGTCGCAGTGCCGATAAGGGTAGATAGAATAGCAATAGTAAGAGCAAGGACAGTAGCAAAAAGAGGAAGGTCGGCAAAGGCGACAGTTTATACAATAGTAACGAGTTAGATAAAGAGTCGGACTTCGAGCCTAGCGATAGCGGTAGCGATAGCGACGATAATAATAAAGACGAGGTAGCGAAGTTAGCTCCATTACACCCGCCCCTAGTAGACCAGGACATAGACATACTAATTTAAGATATAGAGGGCTATGTTGTAGCCGCGAGTAGAGGATAAGGATTTGGACTTACTACTTTAAGGAGTATAAGGCACGACTAGGGGTTTAGTAGGTAGTATAGCATACGCGTCGACGCCGCCGGCCTAGAGTAGTAATACGATAGCACGTTAAGACTACGTAATTCTATCCGGTTAACGTTCGGTGTATCTCGTAGTAAGTAGTCGTACTGCGAATAACTAGTAGATGTCGTTAGCGCAAACAATAGTTAAGTATGTTGACTACAAAGAACAACGCGCGACTCGGTAGTGACTTAATATATATATATTAAGAGCGACTTACGTGACTTGCTAGACGTAGCCGACTTACTAGTAACTCGCTAGTAACTTAGGTACGACTCGCTAGGCTCGCACGCGACTTTATATAGACTATAAAGAACAACGCGCGACTTAGTAGTAACTGATATATATATATTGCGAGCGACCGGCCTCGTAGTTGCCTCGTAGTCGACTTACGCGACTTACTAGACTCGGCCGACTTACTAGTAACTCGCTAGTAACTCAGGTACGACTCGCTAGGCTCGTACGCGACTTTATATAGACTATAAAGAACAACGCGCGACTTAGTAGTAACTAATATATATATATTGCGAGCGACCGGCCTCGTAGTTACCTCGCAGTCGACTTACGCGACTTGCTGGACTCGGCCGACTCACTAGTGACTCGCTAGTGACTTAGGTGCGACTCGCTGGGCTCGTACGCGACTTGCTAGCCTTACCCGCGACTCGCAAAATCGCTGGACTCGCGTTTTGGATTTTCGTAACGATTGTCGGCTTAGATCTCCTACTACCTTAGGTCTAGAAGAAAGATGCAAGTAGACTGCTAGTTAACTAGCCGTTCTAACTATCTAAGGAAGTTAAGGAGCGCTTTAGCAATTATGCTAGACTAAAGATTCGGATTGCAAACCTAATAGCATCTAGATTAAGGCGTCTAAGGCCTATAAGGCGAATAACTCTAAGACAACTCTATAAACTCTTTAGATACTTAGGACCAGAGAGAATAGAGAAGATTCCAGATTATGTTAACGGAATTAAGATAGTTAAAGATAATATTAATTAGAAACAGAATGTTGCTCTAAAGACCTTAGAATACGAAGTCTGTGCAGTCTTAAAGGGCAAGAAATTAATATTAAGGCGACTAAGAGAGCAGAACAGGTTAATAAAGACACTATATAGTTATATCTTATTAGACTAGGTATACTTCCCGCCTGCGTATAATAGCAATTAGTACATAATATATGTATATAATCTCTGCATAGGACTCTACTTTGTCTAGATAACAAATCGAATTAAGGAACAAGATCTAATTAGAGCCTACTATAAGTTAGCAACATTTATTAGATTTATTAGCCGAGAAATTATAGTCTATAGTACAGACTAGAGCAAGACATATAGCATTACTTTTAGGTTATATCTAAAGAATAATTACACTACCTAGTAGCCTACAGCACCTTATACCTAGGAATAGGACCTAGCAGAGAGAGTAGGAGGACTAATTATTACACAAGTAAGAGTCTTAATGTCCTATACTAGTTTTCTACACAGTCTGTAGCTAGAGGCTGTTGCAGCTGCTATATATCTTCTAAACAGGACGCTAAGATCCGCTAAAGTAGACTATCTTAGCAGGACGCCCTTTAAGATTGCAACTAGTTTTAAGCTAGACTGTTTAGGACTGTATCGATTTGGATCTAGAGTATATCTATTAAAGCGACCAGACCTTCTAAAGCTACAGAAGTTAAAAGCAAGAACTTATATTAGATATCTCTGCGGCTTTAAGGGTTATAACATATACAGAATCTAGGTTCTATTAAAGAAGTTAGTTCTTAGAGTACCTAGGACAACTAATGTTATTAGGTTAAGAGATGTTGTCTTTAATAAGAACTATACCTACACTAGATACGATATTAATCTTAGCTTTGTTCTTAACGAGCTAGAGCTTATTAAAGAATTTAGTGTACCTCTAACTAAGGGCAATACACAGCAACTAGCATCTAACCGTTAGTTTAATAAACTAGAGGAGGCATATCTTACTCCTCTAAACCTTAATACTCTTAAAGAAGAAGGGGTGCTAAAGGCACTAAGGCGACTCCTAGCACAAGAACCGCATTAGCCTAATTACCTAGAGCAGGATTTTGTACTAAGACCCCGTTAACCTTCTATCCTAGAGAGGATCGAGGAACTTCTAGACTCTCCTTAATAGGAGATTCTTAACTAAGAACTATAGCTAGATAGAGAGCTTAAGAAATTTCCTCTAATAAGTAAGAGTTACCCTCGAGCTTTAGAGTAGACTATTTAGAACTCTATCTAGGGAGAAGACATTAATATAGATATTATCCTCCCCTCTATTAGAGAGCTGCTTAAAGAGCTTAGTGCACTAGAACTAGAAACATAATCTATAGGATCTAGTCTACCTAAACTAGAAGGCGAATCTAAACCTAAGTTTTAAGTCTCTACACTAAACAAGCGTTAGAGAATTACCTTTAGTAGAGTAGAGAAACGCAGGATTGCAAGACGGAAGAGGAAATATGCCTTAAGACTTAAAGCAGAGTTAAGCTTTTCCTTCTCTAGTATAATACTACGATTAATCTCTGCAGCAAAATTAACTTAACTAGAAGAGCTAGAGGAAACAGCTAACCCTTTTAAGGAAAAAGAAGCACCTCTAGTATTAGAACTTCCTCCTAAGCTAAAGAATATAAGACAGGCTCTAAAGTATCGCTTTGCTAGACAATAGATATAAGTATGCTAGGAGGAGTAGACTCGAGTAATATTAAGAGGGACTTTTAAAGAAGCTAATGCTACAGAAGCTACTTAGCAAATATTAAAGAAGCCCCTCGCCTTAATATAGGTCTTTAAGTATAAGGCAGACTTATAAGGAAGACTTGCAAAGTTTAAAGTAAGGATCTATAGAAGGGGAGATCTCTAGACTACAGAACTTAATATATATACTTTAACCCTTGCAGCTAAGGTCTTCAGACTAATAATAGCTATCTATGCAAAGTTTAGGTACGAAGCAGAGCAACTAGATGCAGTACTTGCCTTTCTAAATGCTAAGTTGCTATATACAATATACACTTAGTACCTAGAGGGGTTTAAAAAGAAAGGAAAAGTACTTAAGCTATTAAGAGCTCTATACGGACTAAAGGAATCTCTAATGCTCTAGGCAAGTTACTTTAGTACGACCCTTAAAGAGCTTAGACTTCGTCTAATACAGAACATAGACTATCTCTATATTAGTAATAATTAGAAGATTCTGGTTTTCTACTATATAGATAACATTATCCTCTTATACTATCTAAGGGACAAAGCTACAGCTTAGGAGTTTAAGCAGAGACTCTATAATAAGTACGATATAAATAATCTAGGTTAACTTAAGTAGTTTGTTAGGATTGAAGTAATTAGAGACCGACTCTAAGGAAAACTCTAGCTCTCCTAACAGGCATACTTTAAGAAGATTGCTGCTAAATTCAACATTAGGGTTAAAGATAAAGAAGGCAATTAGATTAGATATCGTATTAAGTCTCTACTCCTATACAATTTTAAGGGGATTAAGGCTCCTAAAGGGGTGCAAGCCTCTTAGAGTTAAATCCTCGGATACTAGAAGAGAGTAGGATCTCTTAACTAGGCAGCAACATAGACGCGACCTAATATTGCAAAGGCTGTGTCTGTCCTTTCTTAATTTCTTTAGAATCCTACGCCTAATTATTTTAAGGCGTTAGAGCATTGTATTAAGTTCTTGCTTTAGACAAAGGAGTACTATCTTAAATATTCTGCTTTTAATTCTAAGCAGGAAGAAGTTTAAGCTTATTAGCATAACTATAAGTTCTTTGCAGCGTTAGATGCTTCCTTTAGAGACAACATAGCAAGTAGAAAGTCCTTAGAAGGATAGCTGTTTATGCTATTTAGAGGTCTTCTTAATTAGAAAGCATGCAGACAAAGTATAGTAACAAAATCTAGTATAGAAGCCGAACTTCTTACAGCTTCACACGCTAGATTAGAATTAATCTAGTAGCAAAGACTCTTTTAGGACATTAGTCTGCAACTTAATAAAAGAATACTAACACTCTTCTATAACAACAAGCAGACTCTAAGGATTATATAGTCCAAAGCAGGAAAGCTTAATACTAAACTTCGTTATATTAACATTTATTAGTGTTAGCTTTGTTAAGAATACGAGTAAGGAAGGATTAATATTTAATAGCTTTAAACTAAAGAGATGCTAGCAGATAGACTTACTAAGATACTTAGACCTTAGTAGCACAAGACCTTTATAGAACAATTAAGGCTAAGAAAGCTAAGTTAGAAGTAAAGTTAGACAGGAGGTAAGGTTAAATTTCCCTAGATTCTAGACCTACTATACTAGAGTTCTATAATAACCGGATTTGGCAATTAGTTAACCTTACTTCCTTAAAATGCAGCAGAGGAACTTCTTAGAAGCTGCAGAAATTAATAGTATACTAGATACTAGAAGAGAAATTTAGTAGAAGCCGACCTTTATTTCGTCCTAGTGTTAACTACTTAGAAGGATCTATTAAAGAAGCAAAGGCAATTATCCCAGAGTCTGCCTATGCACCTTTAAAAATTATTAAAGAATTCGTTATTAGGGTAGGACAAACTAGGAAACTAGAAACATTAGACTCTTAGATTAGGGGAGGAGGCTTTAGTACTAGTGCCTTCTGCTCTCCCTAATTACTCCTAAAAGTATCTTATCGCAATCCTAAACTCTAAAAGCATACTAAAATTAATACTTTTTAGCCTCTAAGAGGCAATATTGCAACTCTAAGTAAGAAAACAAGCAAGAATCGACTCCTAGGCTTTTTAGTTACTCTCCTAACTACTCCTAAGTTATCCTAAATTCTAGATTAAGAGTCCTCTATGTCCTTATCTAAGTCCTTTAGAAATGCCTCCTTAGTATCTAGGATCTCTTCTACTTCCTATAGAGCAGCACGAACTCGTCTAATAAAGCTCTAAAGGTTATTAGAGCGACGGAAGGAAAAGCTAATATTAAGGTTAGCTATAAGCTATCTAGAACTCTTGCTATTGCGACTAGTAGCATTAGTGTTAGAAGAGAAAGAAAGATTAGCAGAGGGACTAACAAATCGATTAGAGTTAATCTCGACTATGCGATTTCCAGCCGGTATATTATTAACAGAAGCTAGTATTGTAGATCGAGCCCTAGAGCGAGAGGGGCTAGACTTAGTATTAGAGAACCTGCACTTGTTATGCTAATTCTAGTAGAGGCAGTTAGTATAGGAACCGCCAAAGAGGTACTCTCTATTACTATTAGTTACCCTAAAGCAGCTAGAGAATGTACTATTAGTAGTACTATAGCCCTCCTTACAAGGGACCCTAGGAAAAGAAGTAGAATCCTCGCAGCTCTCTAATAGAAATCTAAAGATTGTAGGAATCTGATTTAGTCTAGTATAAGGATCGAAAGATAGAGGAGTTAGAAGCCTTAGAATCTAACGAGCTATAGCATTAGAGACTGCATTAAGCTCGTTGCTATTATCCTCTAGGAAGAGAAGCTTGTTACTAACGCCTTAAAAGCCTTTTCTAAGGCCTTTACTTATAGCAATAATAGTAGGTATTATACTATTACTAGCTAGTTTACGCTAGTTATTGTAGAATAGCTTTAGGTTCTTAGCCTAAATCGTAACATTGCGCTTGCTAAAGATAGCAGCCTAGATCTAGTCTAAGATGTTTTTATACCTACCCTAACTTATACTAGTAGGCTTCTTGTTAGGATAGTTTAGCTTCTTAGGAGGATTACCTCTAGAGCTAGAGCTAGATCCGCCTCTAACAACATTTCTAGTAATAACAGCCTTAAC
>JALRMM010000738.1:0-10893 GCA_026122155.1 Zymoseptoria crescenta
ACTAGGCCGATAACTGGATTCTCGTTATCTATATCTATTTCCCCTTCGGTCTCTCTAGTAGGATTAAATCTTAGTTACTATGCCGAGGGTAGAGTGTCTTCTATATCGAAGGGCTAATCCCTAGCGAGGGTCTCCTAAGTATTAGGGGTTCCTTCCGTAGTACTATTAACTAGCTTAAGGTACTCCTCGGAGTCTGGAATCTTACTAGTATTAATATCTATCCGGACTAACTTCTTCGGTTTCGTTACTCGGTTCTTATCTCCCTTTAGTTTCGTTACTAGATCCTCCCCTTTTAAGGTAGGGAAAAAGTCTTATTACTATATTAAAGTTAGCAGCATAGGGGTCGTCTTCGTTACTATATACTAGGTCTTCCGGGATACTTCCTATAACAACGCTATAGAATCGAGCTCCTATCTAGGTAGAGTCCTTCGATCCTAGCGGTATACTATTCGCCCTAGTAGCTAGAGATAAGGGCTACTCTACCGCTCGCGGCGGACGAGATAGAGTAGCCGGTAGTGTAGGACATAGGCTAGGGGCTAGCGACTAGTCGATAGGAGGGAGTAGTATCCGAGGGGCAGTAAAATTAGTAGGTAGTTTATAGGTCGGCTAATGTCTTATAGCATGTTCGATATTAATATATACTAGCTAGGTAATCGGGCGTCCCTATGCCTCTTCGGTCGCTAGTATTAACATCCTAAGCTTCGGTTAATCCTAGTAGTTCCGGAACAATAGCTTTCTTCGGTTAACATTACCCTCCTTTCTAATATACTACTTCTTCTTAGAGTCGCGATAAGCCTATCCTACTAACAGTAGGAAATGCATATACTTATACTCCTATATAGTATGTCCCGGCTCGAAGTAGTAGAAGTATATTAGCTTCTCTACTAAGGATTAACTATAAGTAGTAGAGCGACTATATAGGACTCCCGAGGCTAGCGGTGCTAGGTTTAAGAAGGCTATATATGCATAGTACTCTTGCGAGTTATTAGTAGTAACACTAGTAAAGTGGGACTGCCCGATTTATCTAGGGGGGTTAATAGCACCTCGTCGTGCCTTAGTAGAATTGTCTCGATCTAGCTTCGCTATTATTAACTTTATTACCTTATTATAGAGCTCGTCTATATCCGGCTCCTTTAACTTCTATGTCCTTAATATCTAAAGACCGTCGTTTAATATATCTAGTTTCGGGTACCTCTTTTTAGTCTAGGTAACTAGCTTAGTAGCGACCTCGTTACTAGTACTACCGTACATCTATTAGTATGCAATACGGCTAGTAACGTACTTAAGCGTCGCATTATAGAGGGTAGAGAGGTCTATATAGGATAATGTCTCCGAGACGTCGATTTCTAGCTTACTTATAATTTCGTGTCTAACCTTAGTAGGTAGCCCCTTAAGGAAGAGGCGAAATCGAGTAACGTTATTATACTAGTTAAGAGGGATCCGATTCGACATAGCCCGGAAGGTTATAATATACTACCTTAGATTATCGGTAGTGCCTATAACGTCCTAGATCCTCTTTTTCGAGTAGAACTATTCGAGGAATAGTAGGCCGTACTTATATACCTAGCTATCGTAGCTCTTATAGTAGGCGAGGGCATCCTTCCAGAAGTAATTGTAGTTACCTCTAGTATAGAAGTCCAGACTCTCGAGCTATATACGCATATCCAGGATAGTATAGCGAGCGATAAGGCGGATCCTCTAGTTATCCGGGGTTTATAAGCCTAAGAAGTATAGTTTAAAGAAGTTATCTATAGCCTAAAAGAAGGTAGAAGTATCGGAGCTATTAAAGGAGGGAGATCTATTTTCTCTAGGGAAAGGGGCACGGCTACGAGAGGTAGGGGCCGGAGTCCGAAGAACGGTAGTAAGGGCCTAGATAAGGTCTATAACGTTTAGGTTAATAGATTACTAAGGAAGGGGGGCTTTTACTATAAGATGCGGCGTTAGTAGAGGGGCGTCTATAGTACTAATTAGTAATATTATTATTAGAGCTATCGGTCGAGTTAGTCGCGAAGCGGGTAGAAGGAATCGTATTATCGTCGCGGAAGGACGATATATCTAGAGGGGACTAGAGAGGTATTATCGCCCCCGAATTACTAGGACGGCTTAGTAGAGCATTTAATGCTTCGGACGCGCTAGCTATATACTTATACTTAGTAGGGATAGCGGACTAGTCGCTAGTAGGTTGTTCCTTAGAGGACGAGGGTTTATCTTTAGGTATCGATATAGTAGATTCTTTAGCTAAGAAATTAAAGCACTTCGTTAGAGGTAGATACATTAGAGATATAAGCAAATAGGAGTAGTTGTAGTGTCCCTTTTATACTTCGGAGGGGATGTAGGCTAGTATTTTAGTATTTCCTAGACTATTAGTCTAGTAAAGAAAGAGAGACTCTAAATAGGGCTAGCGGTATTAATACGTCGCCTAGAGGGGGCTATCGGTGTCGGATCCGCTCATTACTATTAGATCCGCGAGCTAACACTATTTTAAGCTCGATAGCAATACTAGAGTCTCGAAAGGGAAGTTGCGGAAATAAGGTATAGAGTAGACTAGGTGCTAGTAGCGTATAGGAGTATTAGAACCTTTCCTAGACTAGTAACTCCTAATAGTCTAGCAAATATTATAAGCCTAGAGAAGGTTCGATAGTGCCTCTACATAAGGGAGGCGGTAGCGTATATATAGAGTAGTAGATAGTGTTCTCGTATGCGGCCGTAGTACTAGGTGTACTAGCTACTTTCTTTAAATCTCTAGGTACTCGGTAATAGAGTAGCGGGTCCTACTCTCGTATACAAGGTACGGTAGTGCTCGTAATGCTAGTAGTGCTAATATCGGTAATAGTACTAATATCGGTAATAGGACGATTATTACTACTTTAGCTACGAGGTAGTCCGAGCGGTGCTCGTACGTCTATTCTCCTAGAGAATACGCTACTAGTTAGATATTCTTCGCCCGCCTAGCTACTATAGTATATTAAGACCGCGCCGACATTATTCTTAGGGTATTCGCTATGCCTGCGTTAAGGAGACTTAGCACCTACTTCTTCCGGCTCTACTACTAGTAACGATCTACTAGTTACGTAATCGTTTGTTTGTTTATGTCTATAGTATCTATCGTATCTATAAGGAGATAGGCGGATAGCAAAGAGGGTATATCTTTAGAACTTCTTCTTCCGTAGTCTAGATTCTCTCCTTAGTAACTAGCCGGAAGTCGTTGTTAAGGTAGTAGGTAGTCTAGCTAGTAAGAAGGACCCTCGCCCTTAGCTACTACGGTATATTAAAACTATACTAGCATCCTCGCTACAATGTCTCTACTAATAGTAATAATCTATTAGTTACGCAACATTTCGTGTTATAATGCCTATAACGTCTATAACGTCTATTATATCTATAATGGGGTAGTCGGCCGGTAGGGAGGGTATATCTCCCTAGGTATTAGTCCTCTATAATACGGATTCTTTCTTCTTTAGTAACTAGCCGGAAGTTGTTATTAGGGGGCTATCTATAGAGAAGACAAGGAGCGAAGGAGGAGTGCGGCGGGTAGTAGGCGAAGCTATTATAGTAGGAATTTTGGTCTAGGAGGCTCCTTTTACCCCCGAGATACCCTCTTTCTATAGTAGAAACCTCTCCGTAATACGTACCTATTTTAAGAGCGTATAGTAGACGCTAGAGGTGTAGTCCTTAGTGTATATAGCGGAGTAGCTAGTCTAGAGGTAGCTATCGTCGAGGGATAAGAAAATTTTTCTCGGCTACTCCTATAGCCGGTAATATATACGTAGCTATTCGTATATATTAGGTATCGGTATTTAGATTCGAAATTAGATTTAGATTTGGACTTGGATTTAGATTTGGACTTAGAGCTACATCTACCCTAGCTAAGGGGTAGAGGTATTTAAGGTTGTTATAGTCGTAGATAGTTATTATAAAGGTATAGCTTCCTACTCGAGGGTACGACTAGCGTATTTCTCGGATATCGTATATTTCTCGTAGGCTTGTCGCTTATAGTATACTACTACTATCCTATATATCTTACTATACCGCTAAAGCGAGTATAGGAGTCTTATATCGTCTACTAAAATGTAAGGGGGGAGTATACTTAGACTCTAAACTCCCGTCGGATAGTAGTAGTATATACTAGAGGTACGGTAAAAGAGGGCTATAGAAGGTAAATATGTAAAAAGAAGACGAGGGAAGGTAGATAGGGGGCAACGAGGAGGTAGATTTAAGTACGATATACTATTATGCCTTCGAAGTGCTAAAAGGGTAGGATAATAGAGGATAAAGTCTATTAACTACCTAGCGACGAAGATAGTACTACTAGATATACGTAACTACTACGACTTTCCCTACTACACTACGAAGTTCTATACCTAGTATTAGGCCTTAATAATAATAATAATAATAACGACGACGATAATAAATAGGTACCGCTACCTACGGTAGAGATAAATAGAACGCCTAAGGCGAAGAGTAAGAAGAAGGTAGGAGAGGCGTTAGCCGGGGTAAAGGAGGGTTCGGTAGTCGGTAGTAGGTTAGTTAGTAGTGTCGGTAGCGCTAGGCTAAGTACGGCGAAGAAGGATAAGATAGACGAGGAGGAGAAGAAGAAGGTTAGTAGTAGTAGTAGTAGTCGTAGCGGTAGCCGTAAGGCGGTATTAGAGAGAGCGGTAGAGGGCCTATTCGTAGTAACGGACGACTAGTAGTACCTCGCTACTAGCTCGACTTTTCGTCGCTAGAGCGGTACTACTCGCATCGATAGAGCTAGTACTATATAGAAGCCGGCCTATTATCGCTACCGCTACGACTACTAGGAGGGTAGGGAGGCCTATCCGTACCGGATTAAGGGCACTAGTAAGTGCTAGTAGTATATCTAGCTAGCGGGTAAGTACGAGAAGTAGTTTTTTTAGCGCAATAATAATAATAATAATAATAATAATAAATAGAACGTCTTACTACCTATACTTACCTATCTACTAATATTATGTCTATAAAGCGCTCGAACGCTATTATATACCTAAAATCGCTCGAGCGGACGTCCGTATACAGTGTTTTCGCGTCTATAGCTATTTATCGTTAATATAGACCTATTCGCTATCGAATAGGCTATTAAATGCGTCTATTTACTATTAATAGGAGCCGTATATAGTACGAAATCCTTTATAGGACGCGTTATTGTTTAAAACTCGGATACTAAGAATACTAGCTTCTCTATATACTTTAGCTAATCGAAGCTACGCGGAGGTAGGCGCTTTTAGGTTTAGCTATATTTTTAACCTTACTATAAGGGAGTGTAATTAGGTAGTAGCTAACACGTACAAGCAGTCTATATACGAATGTCTATATTACCTACCGAAGGGAACCGAAGGGAGGCGAAAAGGGAACGAAAGGGAGGTAT
This sequence comes from Zymoseptoria crescenta, assembly GCA_026122155.1. Taxonomy (NCBI): domain Eukaryota; kingdom Fungi; phylum Ascomycota; class Dothideomycetes; order Mycosphaerellales; family Mycosphaerellaceae; genus Zymoseptoria; species Zymoseptoria crescenta. The sequence goes on from JALRMM010000738.1 coordinate 5,384, forward strand.
ATATACTAAGGCTCGTACGGGCCTACTTCGGGTTAGCATTAGGCCTAAAGTAGGTCCGATCCGGCATCCTAAGGCACTAACTCCCTAACATTATCCCCCCCTCCCCCGGCGGCCTGTCCTAGGTCGCAAAAATTAAAATAGTAAAAGGTTATGTCCTAACGATAGCCCCGATTTTAGCTAACGAGGAAGGAATCGAACCGCGGTGTCTCGTAAGCAGTCGTAGGGGAGTTAGCCCTTTAACAGCTACTCGGCTAACTAGGCGAAGCTGTGCTAGTTTAATGCCGTATAAAAGAATCCCTTCGTTATTAGGGTAAAGTAGGCCGTAATAGCGTCTAGAAATACGGACTAAGAAGTCTTATAGGTCCTAGGAGCCGCTCGTATAAGGCCTACTTTAGTCGTAAGTCCGGTCTATTATAAGCCTATAACTAGTGTTACGCCTATCCGTACGTAAATTGTCCGCGGTGTCGTATATAGGCCTATAATAGGCCCGTTCTAGTCGTGAATTCGCCCTATTATAGGCGTCGTAATTGTATAGCCTTAGCGGCTCCGGTCGTTCCTTTATAAGTTATCCTCCGCCCTCTAATGTTCTTCCTCTTTCCTTATTACACCTTCTACTTCTATAGTAGCGCCTCCTTCTCCGATCCTCGAGTCGCCTACTAAGCCGACTACCTTACTGCGTAACGAGCTTCCTCGTTATAGTAACGCTCGTCGGCGCGTGTCGACTCTTATAAGCACTTAGACCGCTATTTATTAAGAAGGTGTTTAGGATCCTAACCGAACTATATCGTAGCCCGGATTTTACTCTCCTAGTACGCCTCGTACGCTAGTAGGTAGTAGTAGTAGTGCTACGTAGACCCTAAGCGGCCCTCCTTTAGGTCTAAATCTCTACGATCCGGCCTCTCTAGCTATACGTGCTCCTATAGCGAGCGGTCTTCCGAATCCCGACAACTCGCCCTCTTCGATCCCTCGTAGGAATTCTAATAGCTCGCTTACTTAGCGGCTAGGTATGTTCTAGCACTCCTTTAGGCCTAATTCGTAGCTAACGTAGTTAGGTCCTGTTATTGTAGTCGATAGCCGCGCTCCGATCCCGGATTATCTCTATTTATACGCTAAGATAGCTATCGTAGAGACGCCTATTACTCGTACGAACCGCCTTCCTTAATCAATCGCCCTACGTCTAGATACGCGTTGTCTTCCGTACGTTAACTACATCCGTCGGTTCTACGATGTTAACTAGTACCTTACGGCTACCTAGTAGCTTCCCGTTACCTATCGCTATAATATAACGGATCTACCGGAGGGCACCTATCCTACGTATGTCGCTATTCGACAGTAGTCGGCATGCTACCCTATACCTAAGGAGGCGTACCGGGCCTATAATATCCTTAACCTAATGTAGCGTTCCGTCCTTAAGCATAAGCGGAAGTTTCTACGGATTAACGACACTAATTTCCTCGTCGGACTCGACACTTCTAAGGAGGCCGAGCGCCGTTATCGGTATGTTTAACCCCTTCTTCGGGCCTATTTTAGTGCTAACAAGTTCCTAGCCGTATCCTCTAGTTCCGCGGCTTTGCTAATAAGCTCTACCCTAAGATAAAGGCCCTAATTAAGGACGTCTTTAACTTCGGCATTAACGCTTCCGCCGGCGCTCGTGTCCTTAGCTTCTTTACCGGTAGGCTACCTAAGGCTAGTCGGACTTAGAAGGATCTCTCTTTAAAGCCCTCTAATAAGCAGTAGCTAGCGTATCGCTATTACCGTCGTATAGAGGCGGAGATAGAGGAGCGGTCGTTCGAGGCCGGCCGTAGTACGCTAAGTTTAACGCCGTTTAATATCGTCGCGGATACGAAGGTAGAGTAGCGCACCGTGCGTAACCTACTATTTAAGTAGTAGCGCTTAGTGTACTAGGGCCCTTTCGCGTACTAGCTTAGGGCTAGTATAGGGATAGATAGGTAGTAAGGGTAGAGCAACCTACGGTAGTTATAGATATTAGTCCCTATAGCCTATAGGATCGTTAGACTCCTTAGTCCGTATTTTAAGACACTCCGGCCGGCGCGCTAGTAGCGTTATTTGTTTCTTTAGGTAGTAAGGGTAGGCAAACAAAAGCATACGATTTTATCTACGAGTTAATTTCTTCTTTTAGCGTTTTGGGAACCTGCCCCTAGTGTAGTCTAGGGCTAATTTGGGTCCGTTTAGGGCCTCTAACCGCGCATGTTTAATCTCAAACTCTTTAACTAGTTCGCTTGCTCCTTCTAGTGCACTCGTAGGTAACTATTCGTTGTACTCCGGGGAGTATCCCAACTACCGAATTAGGTATTCCCTCGTATCTCGTCCGCCTCTATATTTAAGGATCCCCTTAACTTCCTACTTAGCCTCTTCGTTCTCGTTATCCTAAAGGGGCTATATAGGGGGTAGTTCGTATCCCTCTCGGGCATAGTATAGCTCTAGTAGCGATATATAGAAGACTAGGTAGAAGCGCTTTATCGACGGTAGGAGATCTAGTCGATAGGCTTAAGTACTAATACGTTGCGTAATAGTAAAGGGTCCTAAGAACTTGTTGTCTAGCTTCCTATACGGTCACCTAGTCTCGATGTTCTTTCTAGACAACAGCACCTTTTTACTAACGTTATAGTACTTAGCTACCGTCGTCTTGTTATAGTATCTCTTCTATAAGAGAGCCGCCTTCTCGAGGTTCTTACGCGCTTTCGTAACTTCCTTATCTCTACGGGCGATGTATTCGCGCGCTACGTCGGCTAGCGATTTCGCCTTAGACGTTAGTCCCTTAGTTGGGAATTCTTTCGATAGGATCCCGTTAATAGAGCCTAAATTAGACCTATATACGACCCGCATTAGGGTGAATTTAGACCCGGAGTGAACCTTCGTGTTATATGCGTACGTAGTAGTAGGAAGTAGCACTACCTAGTCGTCCTAGTCCTAATTATAGTAGATCCTAAGGTACGCCTCTAGCTACTAGTTTGTTCGCTCCGTCTAACTATCCGTTTAGGGATAAAACGCTATGCTTAGTCGTTTCTTAACCGATAGGTAGTAATATAGTGCGCTCCAATACGTACTAGTGAATACCGACCCTCGATCCGATACTATCTCCTCTAGGGGGCCTAATTCGCATACGATGCGGGTATATATTAGGTCTCCTAAGGCGTAGGCGTCGATCGTATTATTTATAGGGAAGTACCGGACGTACTTAGAGAGTCTATCGACGACTACCAACACGGCGTTATATACCTTACCGTTATATCCCTTTAACGGTAGTAGGCCGACAACAAAGTCTATCGATAGTAACTTCTACGGCTCGCTAGGGACGGTAAGGGGTTATAACCGACCGTATAGCTTATAGTGTTTTGTCTTAGTTCGTTAGTAAACATCGCATGTCTTAACGTATTTGTTAACGTCGTTCGTTAATCCCTTCTAGTAGTACTTGGAGGCGATAATCTCTTATATACGCTAACGACTATAGTGGCCTACGGTAGGGTTATTATAGTTTCGTTAGAGGATTTCCTTCCTTAGTGCTTCCGAGTTAGGGACGTAAACCTTCCTATCGCACCGTAGGAGTCTACTTAAGTCGAACGCTTACCGGTCGTTCTCCTCTACTAGGTCCCGGTATAATTTAGGTCTACCTAGGGCCTAATTTGGGGCTAAGGCGGCCACGCCTAAACTTTATACGGCTATCTGACTTCTTCGTTCTTACATAGAAGGATCCGCTTACTAGGCATCCCTAATTAAGTCGATAAATAAAGTCGGTAGGTCCGCCGAGTTTACTATCTCCCCCTCTACCGCGGCGGCGACGAGGTAATAAGGAACACGTATAGATGTCCTAATCGAGGTGTCGTCCTCGACGCTATAAACGGCGTATACGTACTACTCCCGGGTCGAGAAGCGTGTTCTTACCGTATTATCGGTATAGGCCTCCGGCCTATCTATATCTAGGTTCTCCTACACCGATATAACTATAGGGCCCTAGGGGGCCTCTCGGGGGTCTGGAATAGAGCTATCTAGGTGTAGCGTTCTTAACGACTGTTAAAGGATAGGTAGGGCTCCCTATATCTTATCCTCTTTCGCACCTTCCTTAAAACCTACGAAGTAGTCTAGACGGCGTAATAGGCCGTCCGTAGGGTTTAACTTCCCTAGCTTATATTTAATAACGAAGTCGTATATAGCGAGTATCTCGGCAATGCGAGCCTAGCGCCTATTTAATGTCTTCGTAGTTATAAAGTACCGTAGGTTATAGTAGTCGGTTAGGACCTAAATCGGGTATAAAGTACCCTCGAGGTAGTGCCGCTAGTACTTAAACGACTCTAATATAGCTATTAGCTCTTTATTAGGCGTATAATATCGGATCTCCGGTCCTACCTAGCTCTTAGAGTAATATACTACGGGGTGCTAATAGCGGTCGCCCTCCGCGTCCTTCCTTAGCTATAGTAGGATGCCGGAGTATACCGCATTAGATACGTTAGTAATTACTATAATTAGTAGGGTAGGATCGAAGTGCTAAAGTAGGAGTGCATCTATAAAGGCCTGTTTTAGGTCTAAGAACGCTCTATCGGAGGCCTTATTCTACTCGAACGGTCTACGGATTACTTGCTTCTTACTACGCCTTCCCTCTACTACCTAGCTACCGGACAGTATGTTATTAAGGGGTCTCGCAATCTTCGAGTACCTATATATAAACCTCCGGTAGAAGTTCGCAAACCCTAGGAATACCTGTACGTCTCTATAAGACTTAGGTTATAGCTAGTTACGGATTAATTTAATCCTTTTCTCGTCTATAACTACGCCGGAGGGCGTAATAACGAACCTAAGGAACTCTATACGATTAGTATGGAACTCGCACTTAGTTAGCTTCGCGTATAGCTTCCATTCCTCGAGCCTCTTAAGGACTTGCTTAATATAGCGTCGGTAATCTATCTCGTTTTTCGAGTAGATAAGGATGTTATCTAGATACACTACGCATATAGTATCTACTAGTCCTACAAGGGCCTTATTAATATAGGCTTAGAAGGTAGCGGGCGCGTTAGCTAGCCTAAACGGCATAACGAGGTATTCGAATAGGCTATACCTTGTTTTGAAGGCTATCTTCTACTCGTCTCCCTCTCTAATCCTTATCCTATAGTAGGTATCCCTAAGGTCTAGTTTAGTAAAGATTCGGGCCTAACTTAGGCGGTCTAGCATCTCGCTAATAAGGGGGAGCGGGTACCGGTTTTTCACCGTAACTCTATTTAGTCCGCGGTAATCTACGTATAGGCGCATCTCGCCGTCCTTTTTAGGAACGAAGAGGATCGGTGCCCTATAAGGGCTCTTGCTAGGCCTAATCCAGCCCTTCTTTAGGGCCTTATTAAGGTATTCCCGTAGGATTGCTAGTTCTTTTTACGAAAGGTTATATATTAGTATCTACGGTAGGGTTTTCCCTTCTTCGATATCGATCGCGTAGTTATGTTAGCTGTTTCGAGCGATAATGCCGGCTAGCTTCTTACTAAACACGTCGTATTTACGGTATT
>JALRMM010000739.1:0-10853 GCA_026122155.1 Zymoseptoria crescenta
ACAACGATTGTATATAGATAGACTGCTGTTGCGAGACAGCCGTCCTACATAGTCATAGACTCCTATAGGACGTAAATGGAACAAACAAACAACAAACAAACAAACAAACAACCCGCGATATATAGCTAAGCAATATACTATCTACGACATCCGCCGTATCCTTTTACTCCTAGCCGAGTTATATCCTAAGTTCTACGCCTTAGTGGAGCGGACGGCGACTATATACGGTCTAATATCGATAAAGTTTCGGTCTATTATTACGAAGGAGCATATATATATAGAGATCCTCCGGCTCGTATATACAAATCGGGAGATTAACGAACGCTTTAGTACTACCGTAGAAACGCTCTATATAACGACTAGTCGAGATGCTTTTAGTAGTCTTCTATTTAAGATATATTAGAATTATAGGCGATAACGGACAAGGTATAAGATAGGAAGAGGGGGTTCCTCGCCGCTAGACGTCGATAGAGGTTATATCGGAGAAATAGCGGCGGAAGGGATATAATAGACGAAGGGGATAGGCAATATATAAGAGATAGTAACTATTGCGGACAAGCTTAGTTAGAAGAAGGCGTTATGTCGTTTATACGAACTAGATCGGTCTTGGGATAGTCTCGACCAGGCTTCCGTAGTAGACCCCGACAACCTACTCTTTAGCCGATTGCTCGATATATTAGAGGTAGATTACGACTTTACGCGAGATCGTAACCGTATAGTATAGTAATGTATACTAGGCGCTTCCGACGAATATCTTATAGTAATCGACAATAAGCGGTAATAGAGGGCGGTAATTGCATACTTACTTAAAGAAGGAGGTTATATAGAGTTTACGGTGCTAGCCGGGTTAGACCTACGACCCGGGCGTACTATATAGGCTATCTTGGGCTAAGTGAGAATTAACTGAATTGTTTACTAAAGTTTAGGACAGCGGGCGCCGAGGGAAGGTTAATATCCAATAGGTTTAGGCATGCATAGCGACCGGCAGTTAGGCCGATATGTATATATACGAGAATAACGATTTTGTAGCACGATAATAAAGCGATAAGCGATCGCTTCTCTAGTGCCCCTATCGAAGTGGGGCTTATGTCTACGTCGGTTTTTTAATAACGGCAGACGCTATTACTATAGTTAACACTAACCTGGAGGACATAGCGGCAAAGTTAATAAAGCAAGAGGTACAATCGTAAGGGTATAGGGCTTAACTATAGGTACTAATTGCGGATATAGATCGAGGATAGTAAGGACAACGTTAGTGAAATTAGTACCTCTCGACGTAGTAGTAACCTTAACTTGCTATCTATATTCGACTCCTAGATAGTAGAGGGATGTCCACTATCGGATTGCTCTACTATCGTCGACGGCGACGTGGATCTTACTACCGGGACGTAGGTCGTCTAACGCCGCCTATTTAGCTTATTACTGCTAGTGCTCTACTACTAGTTATCGCTCTTACCTCCACCGCTATAGACCCCCTAGGTCGCGCGTGCCGCGGATAGAGGAGGGGACGGCGGGCCGACTAAGCGAAGAGAGAGTAGGTTGTCGGAGGATATAGTAGAGGAGAGTCCTTTATCGGACGGCTACGGGACCGCCGAGTGTTTATGTAGCGATCGCTTAAGTATAGTCGAAGCGGAACTCTAGGCGGTACGGACGGAGCTAAGGGCTATATATCTACTATTAATAGAAGTAGCCGAGAAGGTGTCGTATTAGCGTAGGCGTAGGAAGGATGCTTAAAGAGGATCTAGGCGACGTTGTCCACCCCTAACTAGGGTAGGTACTACTTTGTTATACCGCTACGGCGCCTTATCGAACTACCTATTGCCGCGAATATACCTACTTATAGATCCGCGGACGTGCATCGCCGAACTAACTTAGTTTTTAATCGATCTTAGAGTTACCGAATCTCCGCCGATGTCTTAGGGTTAGGGTTTAGGTAAACGACGACGATGTTAAAACCTCTCCTAACGGAGGAGAGAAGAACGCATATTCATAGGATAGCTAGATAGGCAATAGATAGATATTCATACACACTTCGAGCAACTATATATACCGTTTCTACGAGTTCGAGTGCGGATTTACTATAATTCGTTATATTTTACGAAAGCTAAGCTAAGCATGTTAATATACGACTTTACGTCGGACATCGTCCTAACAAGAAGATATGTAACATCTCGACCGTAAGGCAGCGGAATATATCGGCCGCTACGAGGACTACTGGGCTATATACTATACCTATATAGAGCGTACGTAAGGCCGTTCCTTATTATTAAACTACGATGTTCAACATATATTAATACTATCGATATAGCCCGCCCGTATCCGTAGTATACTCTTTGTCTCTAAAGCTTACTACTTAAGCAACACGACGAGGTTGGGCCTTCCGACATAAGAGGAATGCGTAAGCCCGAGGACTATATAGCTTGCTAGGTCCGCTAACGATATAGTACCAAGGTAGTTACTTATATAGCGACGATAATATAGCGGCTTACGTCATACGCGTGCTCGTATAAACGGTACGCCGCTAGACCCGAGCTCTAAACACGATAGTATATATAAGCGCAAATAATCTTAGTTAGAGTAAGTTAGAACCCGCGCTATTTATTACCTCGACGAACGTCTCGAAGCTCTAACTTCTTGAGCCTTTGCCAAATTATCCTCTTAAACTTCTACCTTATACATATCCTACGAGCTTCTACTATTTCTAGTAGTCCTACCGCATACGATAGTTATGTCCTAGGTATAGCCGTTAACCGGCGCGCATCTACCTAATCGATATGTAAGTCGATTCGCGGTAAGTAATTCTAGTCTCTAGCTCGTACTATGCTATATATAAGGCTAATAGACTAACATAATTATAGCGCCACAACCCTCTAGTAATAGACGACGACAGCACCGAGCTTTATTATAGCTTAGTCGGACGGAGACTTACTAATTACCGCTCCTATAATAATCTACCCCCTACTAGGCTAGGTAAACCGTTTACTAGTCGCCTTATCCAATACTACCTAGATATAAATAATAACGGCCCGTATAGTTTAATTCCAATAGTGTACGGTATTCTCGATAAGATCGGCCCTTATCGGTACTTTATTTATATCGACGTAAACGACTTATTTATATGGAGCTTCGTAACGCCTCTAACGCGAGCGCTCCGAGCCCGACCCGACTACGACGAGCGTTTCTACTTCTACCTAAGCTATTTCGATGTATATCGGCTCCTAATACCTATACTACGGAACTTGCTAATGTATTATGCAGCCTCTAATATATACGTACAACCCTCTACGCCTCCTCGGCTAGAGGCCTCCTACGGACAACCTAGACGAAGAGTCGGCCGGAGTATAAGGTAAGAATAGAAAGAGTATAACGCCGAAAGGTATACGGCTAGAGGGGAGGGACGAACTATAGGACATAGCGATATAAACGATTGTTACGGCTAACGCTGGACGCTTCGCGAGCTCTATAGAACTATTATAAGGGTAAATGGAGCGGACACGTACTTTACTACGTTTGTCTTCTATATGCCTCTTTCTCTCTCTAGCGCTTTGCCTTCCTTTCTCCTTCTTTAACATCTATATACCTAATTCTAATATCTAACTATAGCAAACTAAGCGGTACGTATTACTAGCGCTACCGTAATAATATACTAACGTAGCGATAGCTAATATAGAGCTCCCTCGCCGCTTACCGGGTCAAAATCGACGCCTTATTCTATAGCGGTCTTGTCGCTCGCCGCTCGCTAACATACTAACGCTATGTCGACACCTACCCGGGCAACACTACTAACCTAGCCAACCGCTTCGAGATCCGCTACCACCCTAACGTTTTCTACGAGTACGCTAGCAACGTTATCGAGGAAGTAAAGTAAGCCTCTCGGAACTTCGGACACAACATAGGCTAGTTTGTCTACCTACTAGCTAAGGAGCTAGGCGGCGAGTTAATGCGGAAGCTCGGCGTAGCCTTACTCTTATACGAGGAGTACTAGGACTTCTATATCTATAGATACTTTATAGACAACGAGGTAGGTATAGATGCGTAGTCCGCGGGTTTAGCGAATATATAGAGGCTAACTATTATATAGGTACTCCGTGTCTACTACAACCTTAAGCTCGAGGTAGTGTCGAATCTAGTATATATACGCAAAGCGACCTAGCACCAAGACTAGGCACCAATTACCTATGCTAGTTGCTAACTAGAGCTCCGACGTAGTAGTCGTAAGTAAGGATAGTAAAGGTAGACATATAGAAGCAGCAACGGCGTATAAGTTAGTACTCGCGGATGTAATAAGATCCTTAATAGTCTAGAAAGGTCGAATGCTATTAAATTATGTTTACTTCTATCCGGCTTAGTTGTAACGAGCGGGCGTAAGGACGTTAACTTAGTTCTAACTTAACTCTATAAGGTTATAAATAGCATTAATTACATCGACTTAGATCTTACTCTATAGGTGGATTAAGCTAGACCCGGACGAACTAATAAGATTCTCTACTATACGGACATCGATAGCGGTACGGGCGATAGAACGACGAGTACGCTAATACGGTAGTATTTGCGACATTAATATAGCTTAACTACTTATCTACGTAGGTTGTGGAGTAGGTACTAGTTAGGGGAAGACACGGTAGTTAATGCACCGCGAGCTAGCCTATACGTACGCGAATTATAGTACGCGGATGTAAATAAGCTAGGCTAGCTTTCTCTCGCTATTAATTGCTATTAATAGTCGCGTCTCTCTATAACGAACATCCCTTATATACTATACTATCCTCTTTCTATACTAGATTCCCGGGAACCGGATCCACGTTACGGTAAACTTAGCGATACCTTTAAGGCTACTTAGAGACTAACTCTCCGGCGATAGGTAATAGCTAGCAATTCTAGTGCTAGTTCTAATAAGCGAACACGGTTACGATCGTCCTCGACCTCGTTAGCGAGGGACGCTATAATAGATAGCCAATTTCACGAGAAGCCGAACTAGGTAGGCGGCCGATAAGAAGGAGCGTAGGGTTACCGTCGTAGTTGCTAATATTTACGCCGTAGATTAAACGCGTCCGGCGGGAATCGGATGCGCTTAATAAGGCGGCGCTATCGAAGCGGAGTAAGGCCGACAAGTAAAAGCCCGGCTCTCCCGGCGGGGGCGACGACCCTAACGATAACGGGTATTCCAGTAAGGTCGAGTAGGAAAAGCCGAAGGACCGTAAGACCTTATAGAAGCTACCCGCGGAGTATACTAATACGTTTAGGGACGCCCTCCAACGGGTATTAGCTATAGTCGCTATAGGTAAACGCAATTGCCTAGGTATTAACCCTACCTTAACATACGATAGCTAGGCGTACTAGTTAATACGTGAATGTTAGGCTAAGACTAGACAGCGATATTAGAAACGAGGTATCGTCGAAGGGAGGGGACTAAGCGAGTTACCTAGGGGAGCGTTTTAGACGGTAAGGTAGTACTTATAGGCGAACGGATAAGGCTTACGTAGTAGATAAGGGAAAAACTTAGATAGCATTACAACACGACCGTAGACCGGATTAAGAACTTCTTAAGGGCTATACTAGGCACTCCGAACATCGATAAAGGAGGTCTAGCGGTAGTAGTATTTATATAGAGCCAGATCGTGCCGAACGAGCTACTATTCGAATGTATAGACGGAAAAATAGTAGGTCGAGACTAAGCTAAGTTAGGTATTAGGCTAATAGTACGATAGGAAAGTCGCTACTACTCGGAAGTTATTATTAAGGCTATTAAACACGCCTAGTATTAGGACAAGCTCGCTAGCATCCGGTTAGATATAGCCGGCTATTTCAAGACCGTGTCGGCTTATATGTTAATTAGTATATATACGACGATAAACGCGGTATACGATATATAGACTACCCTATTAACGGCTCGGAAGGCCAACGATAACTACTAATACTAGAACCTCGACGGAGTGCATATCTAATAGATGTTTAAAAACAAGCTAGACGAGTAGTATAGCTAGAGCGACCGGCGCCGAGCCGGCATCCTGAAATACGTAATAAAACAGGTCCGCGAGAACATTCCGTAGCTATTTAAAGAGCGCTTCTAGAGTAACATCTCGACGGCCTCGTATAACGACTCCTTAGAGAGCGTACTATACGCCGAGAGTAATGCGGAGGACAATTAAGAGGGAGGCGACGCGGACAATACGGAGATAAACAACGGCTCTTTATAAGGCACTTAGTTACGGAGCAGCCTACCCGTAAACACGACGCTATATACTAGGCGTCTACTCTCGACTAAGGCTATACTATTCTTAGACGACAGTGCTATTAGCATAAGTAGTAACGAGGGACCTCCTAGTAGTAGGAACCGTTTAGCGCTAGACGGCGATAATTTGGGGGATTAGGAAGAAAGGTAAGTCTACGAGACTATTATAAGCGTAGGTACTAACCGTGGAAATAGCGAGGTAGACGAGAGGGAGGAGGAACAAGGGTATAACACTAGAAACGAGGCTAGGTAGGGGCGCTCTTAAGTATATACGTAGCTCAAACGTAGGCTAATAATGCGATAGCGGGTGCCGTAGTAGCGGCGTAGATATTAAAACGACGGGGAAAAGGTACGAGTCGTATACCGGATATAGTATTTAGCTAACGTTTCGGTATAGTAACAACGCCGCCGTAGAGCAAACCCTATCGACGAGCAAAAGGTATAGTTCTAGGAGCGTAGACGACGGTATCTAGCTAACGTATTAATATAGTAGTAGCGCGACTACTAGACCAACTCCGGCGGCGGGCGAAAGGTACGAGCAATACGATACTATTCGTATTGCGGAGGCTAACATAGTAGTATAGTAACGTTGCGGGAGTATACTACCTAAAGAACGAATAGTTCGACCTATCGAGGACGACGTAGGCGGAGTTAGAGAACCTACTAATAAGTAAGATCGGTGTAGAACGAGGCGAGCTTCTCTAGTAGTACAATATATAGACCCGGAAGAGTGCTATAAAGGGTAGTAAGTAGAACAATACTAACGGAAAGAAACCGTTCGACGAGGAAAAATAGAAGTCTCTATGTAGTAGCAGTTTTGCTACTAGCTAGGCGCGGAAGTTGAATCGGGTACGTGTTATATACGAAGACTACGAGGGTAGCGAGGACGATAGCTAGAAAGATAGTATATATATCTCGAACTAATTTATTTTGCTATAATGTTCTTAACGCGCTATAGAGACGTGCCTTTAGTCGTCTAGCTAATAATACGAGCGTAGGTTCAACGATAGATATATGGGAAATAGTGCGTTACTCGTTAGCCGTTAGATCGTGCTTACCTCTTTCGTCTTTAGACCTATAAACTTTAGAAGGTCTATAAGCTTCGTCTCGGGGTCTTCTAGTACTCGGAGCTTATCGTCTAGGGAAGTAATCGCATTATTCTAGTGCGTATAGAGGTTAGCCTAGGTAGCGTATCGAAGGTCTACGTATAAATCCGCACTACTCTTAACACTCGCGATCTCCGCCTATACTAGGGTATAGTCCGGTTTACGGAATAGTATACTATTACCGAACCCGTGTTTCGCCTCCTCTATCCTATCCTACTTTTTGTCCGTATTATCGTAGTCTAGATAGTCGTAGCCCTCTTACTTTACCTCCTTGGCCTCGAAACCTTCGAGGGCGCTATTAGACCCGAAGCCCGTCTATTCTCTAAGCTCGAAGCACTTAGAGAACACTTTCTTCTAGCTCTTCAAAAGATTTGGTTGCCTAGACTAGTTAGTATATTCTTACCGACTATAGATGCCGGCTATAACTTATACCTTATCTACGTACGACTCTTACCCGATTCGTACCTACACTACCTTCTTAGCCTTCTACTCTTCTACCGAGAGCACGTTAAACTAATCCTTATGCTAGTTAATTATATGTTAGCGAAGGCGGTATCTAGCCTAATTCCTTCGCGTACGGGCTCTATCCGCCTCCTATATACGAGGATCCTACTGCCTCCTAGCGAGGTCTTAGACTGAATTCTTGTTTATCGAGTACTCGCCCTTCTTCTTCCTCGATTTTAGCGGAGTAATCTCCTCTAATAGGGTAAGGTTGTCTAACTCGATCTTGTCTTCTAGCTCGGCCGTTAGATAAGGCTCGTTAGTCTAATCCTACTTAGTCTTCGACCTCGTATCCTTAGTGTCCGCCTTTCTCTACTTAGGTAGCTTCGCGCCGCCTATCTTAGTAGCTCCGAAGGATAGTAGCTCGCCCTAGCTAACGGTTCCTATGCTTAATTCGCTAGCTATACCGATTATTTCCTTTACTTCCTTCGCTAACCTAGAGTATAGACGCTTTTCTACTTATATATCGCTCTTATAACCGGCGGGAGTAGTTAGCGTAGCTATAACTCGTAGTCTCTAGGTATCTCCCGATTAGTGCTCGGCTTCTAGGAGGAAATCCGTAGATAAGGTCGTAGTCGCGCTGTGAATGTAGTACTTAAGGTATAGCCGGTAGGCGTAGTCGGCGGATATAGTAGAAGGGTCGAAAAATCGGTAATCGGCGGAGAACTACTACTATTACGTACGATCCTCGCGGTCGCGGTATAATTCTAGTAATAGCGATGCGCGGTATGCTACCTCTATGTGTAATATTGCCGAGAGGTAAGTATAGGCCCTAATGCGCTTTAAAAATAGTGTCAATCGGACTCGATGTCGTTTAGTTAATATAGTGTCGAAAGTAATAGATTAGTAAAGAAGCTTATCGAGCTTCGGACCCCGAATTTGATCGAGATAAGTTATTATAACGTTATTCATCTCGCCTCTTATTACAATGTAGCTAGTCGGGATCTAAGGCTCGCCTATAGTCGGCGGAAGTAGTCGGTAGTTTATCTAAAGGACTATAATATATTTATCGATAGAAGGTAGAACCCTCTAGAACTACTAGTCTATAACGACGAATCTATATTATTCTATTGTTTTTTTCCGGATCCCGTACTATAGCCTTCTAATAAGCTTTAGGACAGTAGTGTATATAGTCCATATAGATACTAGGCGTCTTAAAACCTATAAAATCGGCAATTTATTTTTTTCTAGAAGTAAGATCTCGATATTTCTTAGGTTTATTTTTCCGGTTAACCGTATAGTAATCTAGGTTAACTAGCTTAAAACCAATCCTAAAGTTTTTTAGGTTTATCCTAAACCGCAAAAACCTAAAATTTAGGATTCTCGGAATTTACTAAACCTAGCCGAAAACCTAACGGTTAAAACCTAGCCGTTATAAGGTCTAGGCTATTAGCCTAGCGATTACGACTAGTACGGCTACGGTTTTAGGTATATCGCGGACTAGAATATAGACGAGGCGGAGGTTCTATACGATGTTTTTGACTTAATATACCCGTTTAAGGAAGTTCGCGACAAGTTCTAGATTAGTAAGTACCTCCTTATCGCTTAGGTAAAGGTGTAGCCTAGTAACTAGTATATAGCTATATATAAGACCTTTACGAGAAGCCTCTTCGGCTAGCTAGTCGATTCGGTAGAGGAAAGCGATACCGAGCTTCGGATCTCACGCGAGGCTAGGAATAAGCTATATAGTAAGGATAGCCGCTTTATAGCGAATAAGCGTAAACTCTTTAGGTTCTAGAAAAATCTAGTAAACCGTTAGGTTACCGAGTCGCTAATGTTCGCGGTTTCGGATAGATAATAAGCGGAGAATAGGGACGCTACCTACCTAGTTAGAAACTATATTAGCTAGTAACCGGCACGTATAGCTAGCGATTTGGATGCCGCCTTTAGGAGCGAGCAACGTACTTTAGCGAACCGTCTAAAAACGCCGTATATATACGTAGTTAGTAGAGGTAGTCGGTACTTTACTACTAGCTTTATTAACCTCGATATCTTAATACGTTGAAAATTCCGACCGTCCTATCTTGTTTCTAAACTACCTATCTCTCCTTTATAATCCTAGGTCGCCTATTTTGTCGCCGTATTTCTAGGTAGTCCCCTTCGTCGTTATTACTAATACCGGCTAGTATTAACGCGTCCTCTAAATCCCCCTTCCTAGCTTCCTACTTAGGAATCGCGACGAAATCCTTAAACTATACGTTTAGCTCTTTAGCGGCGCGCGCGCGATCTATATCTATACTACTCTTAATTCGGTGCCATGAGATAAGAATTATACGGAAAACTTCGGCACTATACGCCCGATTATAGCGTAACTAGTACTATACGACGCTAAAGACATAATCGTAGCCTACGCCTACTACTAGGATATAGAGAAGCTCCTTCGCTAATATAGCTACGTTCGGAAATTAGACCTATAGTTTCTCCTAGGCTACTAGCGGATTATAGTTACGCTACTCTATAAAGTCTATAGCCGTTAGCTCGCCGACTATATCTACCGACTACATTACGGTAATATACTATGTTCTAGATAGCGATTAAGCTTATCTTTCCTATCCTTAAACGCGAGTAGGTCCTCCTTATCTTCGTATTCGTCGTTAGGCTCTATATTACTCTAAGTAAAATAATGCGCGGCGCTATAGCTCCGTCGTCCCTCTATAGTAGTAGCGGCCGGTCTCTTACTCGTACTAGTGTATTTAGTAAACTTCTTATCGTATCGCTTACGGAGCGTATCGATATAGTCCTTTTTATAGTTATATCCGTCGTTATATTACTCTTACTAGGGTTTCGATTTCTAGAACATGTCTTTATTCCCTAGGTTAAGAAGGACCGCTATACTATATATATTACTAAATTTCCCCTATATCTTCGAGTAGTATTTATAGAGCTTGTTCCAGGCCGCGTTAAGTATAGTAATAAGACCGACTTTCTATAGCTCCTTCTTCTTCTCTAGCTTTATTCGGGCTCTATCGATAACCTCGAACAACTTGTTATAGAAGCTAAACACTAGATAAAGG
>JALRMM010000740.1:0-10821 GCA_026122155.1 Zymoseptoria crescenta
TAAGGCCCTTATTCTCGGTAACCTATAGAGGGCCCAGAATAGTATACTAGTAAATAGCGTACGTAACTAATAGTTGTACTTAACCGAGTCGTAGGGCATGGACATACTAGAAGCATTCCAGTTTATAGATAACTTAAAAAGAAGCGATAAGGTCTATATAGTAACTATTCGCCGAGTCGAGATAGACGCGGGCGCGGCTATTACTATCGAAGGACTCCCTAAGAAGTATAAAGATTTTAAAGACGTGTTCGTAGGCTCTAATTAGGTACTAAGTAGGCTACTAACAGATGTGGAGTATACGATCGACCTCGAAGAGGGTAAGAAACCCCCCTTTAAGGCGATGTACTATTAGTCCTAGACTGAACTAAAGATGCTCGAGGAGTACATCTAAAAAGCCCTTAAGTATAGGTGGATCTAGCGGTCTACTAGCGAGGCGGGTGCTCCTATCCTGTTCGTCCCTAAGAAGGATAGTACCGTTCGCTTATACGTGGACTATTAGGGATTAAACGCGATTACGCTGAAGAACCGGCATCCGCTGCCGTTAATTAGTAAGACCCTCGATTGCCTATAAGGGTACATGTATTTCACGACTATTAACTTGAAGGATGCGTATTATCGCATCCCGATTAAGTAAGAGGATCGCTAGAAGACCGCATTCCGTACGCGTTATAGTTACTTCGAGTACTTAGTTATGCCTTTCGGCTTAACTAATGCTCTAGCGACTTTTTAGGGATATATTAACCGCGCCCTAAGTAGGTTAGTTAATTAGATTTGTGTAGTATACTTAGATAATATCCTTATCTATAGTAAGACACGTAAGGAACACGTACGAGCTATAAGAGAGGTACTTGAGCGACTACGGAAGTTCGCCCTCTTTACTAGTCCTAAGAAGTGCTTCTAGTTCCAGCAAAAGGTGGACTTCCTTAGATTCGTAGTTACGCCTAAAGGGATCGAGATAGATCCTAGTAGGGTAACCGCAGTCTCGGAGTAGCCGACTCTCAAGACATACGTAGACATCTAGTAGTTCCTTAGATTCACCAGTTTCTACCGGCGATTTATCAAGCACTACTCTAAGATTGTCAAGCCCTTTACCGATTAGTTAAAGGGGATAAAGAAGGGCAAGAAGCCTAGGAACCTTAACTAGGGAGCAGCCGAAGAGTAGGCGTTCGCCTAGTTAAAGTCCGCCTTTACCTCGGCTCTAGTACTTAGGTACTATAATCCTATAAGGAAGCTAAGGCTGGAAACCGACGCCTTAGGCTACGCGCTAGCGGGTATTATGTTATAAGAGTTCCACTCGTAGTAGCATCCTATCGCCTTTTAGTCGAGAAAGATAATCCCTACTAAGTGCAACTATAAGGTACATAACTAAGAGCTACTAGCCGTAGTAGAGTACTTTAAGTAGTAGCGTCTATACCTTGAAGGCGTACCGTATGCGATTTAGGTGCTAGTCGACCACGCTAACTTGAAAGGCTTTATGTCGGTAAAACAGCTAAATAGTAGACAAGCTCGATAGGCTATCTTTTTAGCGCCCTTCGACTTCGTTATTAAACATCGAGCTAGGAAGACCAACCTAGCCGATACGCCGTTAAGGCGCCCGGACTACGTAACTAAGAAGCAAGTAGTAAGCACGCTGCTCCTAACCTTATAGAACAAGTTAGCGTACTAGGCGACCGATAAAGCGGCTAGAGTCGATCCCCTTATAAGAAGGATCGTTGTTACCTATAAGGAGCAGTAGAAGTTAATTCCCTAAGTAGCCGTCCTAAGAACAAGCGTCCCACCTACGTTACCTATAAGGGTCGCACGTACGGCGGTTTTAGATAAGTAGGCCTATATGCTACTATCTAAGATGCTAAAAGGGATAATTAGTGTGCTATAGAAGCACGACAAGGAGTGTAGTAAGCACCTCGCAAAAGGACCGCATACGGACTTCTTAATAGTCGATAGCCTACTATATAAGGGTAAGAAACTCTGGGTACCTAGCGACCTCGCATTAAGGAAGTAGGTAATCCGCATGCATTACGACGACGCACTAGTAGGACACTTCGGCAAAGCCAAGGTATTGGCACTTCTAAGGAGGAAGTACTTCTAGCTAGGCATAGACGAGGAAGTAATAGAATACGTGTCTACCTGTCCAACCTATTAAGTGTCCAAGGCGCGTCGGCATCGTCCCTATAGCGAGTTGTATACGCTTCCCTTACCGGACGGTCCGTAGTAAGAGTTGTTAATAGACTTTATTATGGACCTTCCGCTAAGCATGCGAGACGGTCGAGTTTATACTACTATCCTTATAATAGT
The DNA here is from genome assembly GCA_026122155.1 of Zymoseptoria crescenta. Lineage (NCBI taxonomy): Eukaryota > Fungi > Ascomycota > Dothideomycetes > Mycosphaerellales > Mycosphaerellaceae > Zymoseptoria > Zymoseptoria crescenta. The sequence continues at coordinate 2,296 of JALRMM010000740.1, forward strand.
CGACCGCTACTCGAAGATAAACATCTACATCCCGGTTAACAAGACTTATATAGCGGTAACGCTTACTAAGCTCTTAGTAGATGAAATTGTCCGGCACTATAGAGTGCTAAGAGGTATTGTTAGTAATAGAGGATCTCTGTTTACGAGCTAGTTCTAGAGCGACTTCTACTACGAGTTGCATATAACTCGTAGGCTATCTATAGCCTTCTATCCGCAGACGGACGGGCAGACGGAGAGAGCTAACTAGACACTAGAGCAATACCTACGCTGCTATTGCAGCGAGTTTCAGGATAACTGGGCTAAGTTGTTAGTATAGACGGAGTTCGCGTATAACAATAGCGAGCACCCTACGTTGGGCATAAGTCCCTTCTACGTTGCATATAGGTAGAATCCTACCCTTACTACGGAATCTCGAGGCGAGATTCCTAGGGGAAGGACGCCCGTAGCAATTAATGTAGTAACACGCTTAAAGGAGACATACGAGAAGCTTAAGGAACGCTAGAGAAAAGTAGCCGAGTCTTAGGCGAAGTACTACGACAAAAATTATAAGCTAAAGCAGTTTAGCATTAGTAATAAGGTCGTGCTATCGACGAAGAACCTAAAGCTTAAGATGCCTAAGAAGACCTTAGGACCCAAATAGGTTAGACCTTTCCGGGTAATAGACGTAGTTAGATCGTAGGCGTATCGCCTAGCGCTCCTAAGTAACTCGCGTATTTACAACGTATTCTACGTTAGCTACCTCGAACTATAGCGTAACCGCCTAGGTTCGTCTTATAAGGCTAGCATACCTATCGTAGACAAAACAGGCGAGTACGAAGTCGAGGAGATCCTAGGTATAACGAAGGATCGGAAGTTCTACTTCGTGTACTAGAAGGACTAGCCTAAGGAATACGACAGCTAGTAGACAGCTAAGGAATGCGAGGGTACGGCTAACCTAATAGAAGCATAGGAGTTACGTAAGGACAAGGTAATTATAAGAGGGCCTAAGAGGTAGAAGAGATAAGCATAGAGGAAAAAAGCCTTTATTTAAAAAGGGAAAAAACCCCCTAGTACCGCGATAAGCGGGCGCAACGCTAGCGGCAAGTAACCTAGAAGCATAGAGAGAGCCGACTATTCGCCCGGCTTAGGTATCCTCCTCCATCTCGTCCCCCTCGTCCCCCTTCTACTCCTCGCCTACATTAGGTAGGGCTACCTCGCGCTCTACCTAGGAGCCTCCCTCGTTGGAGAAGGCCGTAGAGGCCGCGCGTAAAGCTAACGCCGAAGCGCCTATTAGGCGGAGCTCCTATAGAAGGTATTAGCAAAGTATAAGGGAAGCAGGAGGAACGCAAGACTTACCTCGTACTTTAGCTCGAATATAGCGCGCCCGACGGCGGCCTCGTTCTAAGCCTAAAGTAGGCTAGCGCGAGCGATCTATCTATCGCCCTACGAGCCGCCTACTCCGCCCTTACGAGGGGTGGAGAACTCGCTTACGGCCTTCCCGCTATTAGCCTACTTAACCTTAAGGGTGGCCTTAACATCGCGCCCTATAGAGGCTAGGCGTATATTAACGAGCTACTCCTCGCGGGAGCCCACCTCGTAGTAACCCCACTCCTCGCGCAGCTCGAGTAGGCGCTTCGCCTACTTAATAAGGTCCGGATAGGTTAGCGTTTCGTACGCGTAGTTACTACGAGATGCGTTAGCCTAGTAAGAGAGGAGCTACCGACAAGCTAGACTTACTTCTTCTTACAGCGCTAACACTTAACCTTACTGCCGATGTTTATTACCCTATTATAGTAATGCTCGTTAACTAGATAGGCGATTAGTAGGAGCTTAGCAAGTAAGGAGCGTAGTAACCTACTATCGTACGCGTATAGCAAGTAGCGCTCGTAGCACGCTACCGCTAGGCCCTACGCATCTTACTTAGAGCGTGGAGGAAGAGTTAGCACAATAGCCGCAGTACGCTGCACTCGTGGAGGCATTGCTAGTCGCTTACTAGGTGCTTGCGATATGTGTATATGTAATAAGCGGCTCGTAAGCTGGAAGCTTGCTTCTTAATAAGAGATTATAGAAGATAGTAAAGGCGTGCGGTGCGCTTACGGAAGTCTTAAGTATCGTTAGAGTTTAACGTGCTAGTCGTAGGAGAGAAGCGTTAATAAAGTTGAAGAAGAGTAGAGGAAAACTTCGCAGCGAAAACATTAATAACACCTACCTATAGCGGTTGCCCTCAACTATAAAGGACCCGCTAAAACACGGCTACCCGTAGTAGAGCCGTAAGCAACAATTAACATGCGCAAATAGAGCGCGCGTTGCAATGTAAACGCTGAATTAAGAAGTTAATAAAGAAAGCAGCCCCAGATGAAGACTGGGCCTACGCTCGGTAGGCCGAACGTAAGACGGTTATAGGAGCCGAGACGTCTCCTTCGGAGGAGGGAGGTAATTGTTAGGGAAGGCTAAGGCATAGCCTGGCCCTAGACCTTAGGTAAGGTCGTTAATAATACGTGGATAATACGACGCCGAGCGTAGCGGCGAATGCTACTTACGTAACGCATAGTCGTATATTATAAGGCACGCATATGCAACTCAACAATAGCAAGAATTAGTTTTATTACTAGTAGGATTACTAGCTGGCGTTCTATACACTGCGATATCTTTATACTTCTTATACCGGAGTTTCTTAGCTAACCGTTCGTTTATTAAATAGTACGATTAGCTACCGTTCTCGATAAGAGAGAATTAAAGTACGTCGTCGTTAATAATAGTAGAAGTATAGAAGAGAGAGCGTTCTATTTTAGTCTTTTAAAAGACGTTCCATTCTATTTCTACTTATATCTAACATTGCCTCTACGAACGTCTTATCGTAGAGGCTACTCGTTTTCCGACGCTAGATCTTCTTCTTCTTCTTCTAGAAGGGCTTCTCGTACCTCGCGAGAGCTAACCTTACTTACCGTAGCTTATATAGCGTTCGGGTTTCTCGTAGCGAGGTATATACAATTAGTAATAAGATGTCCTTTTATTCCGTAGCGAAGATAGAGGCCTTGTTCTCTCCGGGCTTATATCGTATCCTTTATAACCTACTTTACCCTCTTCTTCTCTTTCTAGCCGAAGTCGACTCGGTTAGACTAAGTCGGTTCCTAATCCATTTCGTCTTTTACTTCTTACGATAGGGTCGCTCGTAGTAGGGTCGCCTAGGGGGCAAAGGGCGCGGAAAAGTTCGACCGAGAACGAAGATTTATAATCGACCCGCCGATAGTTAGGAGGTTCTTTATAAAGGTCGAGTACCTATCCGGCGGGTTTAAAGCGAATAGGAGTAGGGCCCTCTTTATTTCGTCGTTAAGAGAGTTCTCGAGAAGAGTAATCCGAATACTCTCCTCTTTCGGGTTCGGCTCGTCTTACGAAAGGGTATCGGATAGTCCGGCGTTTATAAGGACTATTTTAAAGCGAGGAAGGTAGGTAGTAATAGGTTCGTTATCGCGTTATTAGATCCGAGAGAGAGTTTAAAGAGCTCGTCGTTATTAGTTCGTATCGCCGTATATACCGTTTAGGTACCGGAGGAATTCCCTTACGTTCCCGTTTCGTTTCTCGAGGGCGTTCTAGATTATTATCCTTACTATTCTTACTATACTATCGTCGAGTCTACTCGTAAGGTAGAGGAATTAGTCGAAGTCGTCGCCGATAGTATCTTTATCGATAGCTAGTTTAGCTTACGTAGCGAGATGCTAATCTTCCTATTCCGATCGTTTGCCGCTAAAGGTTCGTAGCGTAGGAATACGCTCCTTTAGGCGGCGAGGGGCATCGTCGTTATATATCGTAGTCGTCGTAGTCGTTTCCGGAGTAGCGAGAGTCGAGCTACTCGCTTCGGGCATTAGTTCTCCTCGTTGTTTTCCAGCGATAGCGAGCTATCTTTCGAGCTTACGTTTAGCTACTTCTATAGCCTAGTATCGTTTAAGATGTTACGTATCGTTCGTTACGAGTTAGGTCTGGAATTCTTCTTGGATTCGAGCTATTTCTACTCGCATTAGTTCCTAAAATTTAGGTAGTATTTCCATTAGGGTAGCTATTCGATATTAAGCTTTAGAAAATGTAAGGGTCCGAACCGAAGTTATATACGAAGGTCTAGATCCGAATATATAAAATTCTAAAGCTACCGAAAGGAAGATCTATCTACGATAGCGATACGTCGAGTATAAGTCGAAGGCGTACGTAGCGTAGCTTAGCGTATACGTGGCCTCCGCGTAACCGGATCGGACGTCTAATCGGGTCGTTAGACGTTGTGGTGGGGAAAGTCGCACTGGTTACGTGTATCTAGTAGTGCTACCTTCGTCGCTGGGCAGCTAATAGACTTCATCCTCTATTATGCTACCCTTTTAGCACTTCGAAGGCACAACAGCACACAGCACTTGAATCTACCTCCTCGTTGCCCCCCTATCTACCTTCCCTCGTCTTCTTTTTACATGTTTACCTTCTATAGCCCTCTTTTACCACACCTCCGATGCACACTACTGCTATCCGACGGGAGTTTGGAGTCTAAGTATACTCCCCCCTTACATTTTGGTGGACGATGTAAGACTCCTACACTCGCTTTAGCGGTGTAGTAAGACATATAGGATAGCAGTAGTGTGCTATAAGCGACGAGCCTACGAGAAATACACAATATCCGAGAAATGCGCCGGTCGCACCCTCGAGTAGGAAGCTATACCTTTATAATAACTACCTACGACTATAACAACCTTAAATACCTCTACCCCTTAGCTAGGGTAGATGCAGCTCCAAGTCCAAATCCAAATCCAAATCCAAATCCAAATCCAAATCCAATTTCGAATCCAAATACCGATACCTAATGTGTACGAACAGCTACGTGCACATTACCGGCTATAGGAGTAGCCGAGAAAATTTTCTTATCCCTCGACAATAGCTACCTCTAGACTAGCTACTCCGCTATATGCACTAGGGACTACACCTCTGGCATCTACTACACGCTCTTAAAACAGGCACGCACTACGGAGAGGTTTCTACTATAGAAAGAGGGTGTCTCGGGGGTGGAAGGAGCCTCCCAGACCAAAATTCCTACTATAATAGCTTCGCCTACTACCCGCCGCACCCCTCCTTCGTGCCCTCTCTTCTCTATAGACAGCCCCTAACGACGACTTCCGGCTGGTTGCTAAAGAAGAAAGAATCCAGATTACAGAGGACTAATACCTAGGGAGATATACCCTCCCTGCCGGCCGATTACCCCTTATAGACATAATGGACGTTATAGACGTTATGGACATTATAACACGAAGGGTTACGTAACTAACAGATTATTACTATTAGTAGAGAGACAGTAGCGAGGATGCCGGCGCGGTCTTAACACACTACAGCAGCTAAGCGGGTAAGGAGTATCTAACTAGTGGGTTTTAACACACCGCAGCAGCTAAGAGCGAGGGTCCTTCTTACTAGCTAGACTACCTACTACCTTAACGACGACTTCCGGCTAGTTGCTAAGGAGAGAACCTAGACTACGGAAGAAGAAGTTCTGAAGATATACCCTCTTTGCCGTCCGCCTGTCCCCTTATAGACACGATGGATACTATAGACACAAATAGACAAACGATTACGTAACCGGTAGATCGTTACTAGTAGTAGAGCCGGAAGAAGTAGGTGCTAAGTCTCCTTAACGCGGGCATAGCGAATACCCTAAGAACGATGTCGGCGCGGTCTTAACACACCGTAGTAGCTAGGCGGGTAAGGAGTATCTAACTAGTAGCGTGTTCTCTAGGGGCTGGACGTACGAGTACCGCTCGGACCACCTCGCGGCTAAAGCGGTAATAATCGTCCTGTTACCGACAATTAGCACTGTTACCGATGTTAGCACTACTAGTATCACGAGCACTACCGGGCCTCGCATACGAGAGTAGGACCCGCCGCTCTATTACCGAGTACCTGGAGATCTGAAGAAAGTAGCTAGTGCACCTAGCACCACTGCCGTATACGAGAACACTACCTACTGCTCTATATACACGCTACCGCCTCCCTTATGTAGAGGCACTATCGAACCTTCTCTAGGCGTACGATGTTTGCTAGACTATTAGGAGTTACTAGTCTGGGAAAGGTTCTAATACTCCTATACGCTACTAGCACCTAGTCTACCCTACACCTCATTTCCGCAACTTCCCCTTCGAGACTCTAGCATCGCCGTCGAGCTCAAATAGTAATAGCTCGCGGAGCTAATAGTAATAAGCGGATCCGACACCGATAGCCCCCTCTAGGCGACGTAGCAACACCACTAGCCCTGTTTGGAGTCTCGCTTTCTTTGCTAGACTAATAGTCTGGGAAATACTAAAATACTAGCCTACATCCCCTCCGAGGCATAAGAAGGACACTGCAGCCACTCCTGTTTGCCTACATCTCTAACATACCTACTTCCAACGAAGTGCTTTGATTTCTTAGCTAAAAGAATCTACTATGTCGACACCTAAAGACAAACCCTCGTCCTCTAAGGAACAACCCGCTAGCGACCAGCCCGCTGTCCCCACTAAGCGCAAGCATATAGCTAGCGCGTCCGAAGTATTAAATGCTCCACTAAGCCGTCCTGGTAATTCGGGGGCGGCAATACCTCTCTAGTCCCCTCTAGATGCATCGTCCTACCGCGACGACAATGCGAATCCTTCCGCCCGCTTCGCGACTAACTCGACCGATAGTTCCAACGATAACATTACTAATTAGCACTATAGACGCCCGTCTGCTAACGCCGTATCTTATAGCAATAGCTCCCCTTCCCAGCCTACTAACCTGAACGTTATAGACCTTATCCAGGCCCTTACTACCGTTCTTCGGACTCCGGCCCCTACCTCTCGTAGTCGCGCCCCTTTCCCTAGAGAAAATGGATCTCCCTCCTTCGACGGCTCCGATGCTTCTACCTTCTTTTAGGCTATAGACGACTTCTTTAAACTATACTTCTTAGGCTTACAAACCCCGGATAACTAGAGGATCCGCCTTATCGCTCGCTATACTATCCCGGATGTGCGTGCACAGCTCGAGAGTCTGGACACCTACACTGGAGGTAACTACGATCACTTCCGGAAGGATGCCCTCGCCTACTATAAGAGCTACGACAGCTAGGTGTATAAGTACGGCCTGCTATTCCTCGAACAGTTCTGCTCGAAAAAGAGGGTCTAGGACGTTATAGGTACTACCGATAATCTAAGGCAGTATGTTATAACCTTCCGGGCTGTGTCGAATCGGATCCCTCTTAACTAGTATAACAACGTTGCTCGATTTCGCCTCTTCCTTAAGGGGCTGCCTACTAAGGTTGGACACGAAATTATAAGCAAGCTGGAAATCGACGTCTCGGAGACATCGTCCTATATAGACCTCTCTACCCTCTATAATGCGACGCTCAAATACGTTACTAGTCGCATTGTATACTAACAGATGTACGGCAGCACTAGTAACGAGGTCGCTACTAAGCTAGTTACCTAGACTAAAAAGAGGTACCCGAAACTAGATGCATTAAACGACGGTCTTTAGACATTAAGGACATAGAAGTTAAAGGAACCGGACATGGACGAGCTCTATAACAAGGTAATAAAGTTAACGATAGCGAAGCTGGATCGAGACAATTCCACTAAGGTACGACGAGGTGCTATTAACCCCCCTAGACAAATCGGACAGTCCCACTTTGCTAGTGTTACTACTAATAACTCGCAAGAGTACTATGCACACATAGCCTCCTTAAACCCAGCACCGCCAGCCTTAGGAGTCCTATATAGCCGCTCTACTACCTATAGTTAATTCTCGGCAGACAAGCTAATATGCTTCCACTACTTCGAGCCGGGATATGCTATGTAGGAGTGCAAGTATATGCATTTCCTACTATTAGCAGGATAGGCTTATCGCGACTCCGAAAAGAAGTAGTATATTAGAAAGGAGGGTAATGTTAACTAAAGAAAGCTATTGTTCCGAAACTACTAAGATTAACCGAAGCTCAGGATGTTAATACCGGCGATCGAAGAGGCATGGGGACGCCCGATTACCTAGCTAGCACACATTAATATCGAACATGCTATAAGACATTAGCCGACCTATAAACCACCTACTAATTTCACTACCCCTCGGATACTACTCCCTCCTATCGACTAGTCGCTAGCCCCTAGCCCATGTCCTATACTACCGGCTACTCCATCTCGTCCGCCTCGAGCGGTAGGGTAGCCCTTATTACTAGCTACTAGGGCGAACAGCATACCGCTAGGATCGAAGGACTCCACCTAGATAGGGGCTCGATTCTGTAGCGTTATTGCAGGAAGTATCCCGGAGGACCTAGTGTATATTAACGAAGACGACCCCTATACTGCCAACTTCAATATAGTAACAAGACCTCTCCCTACCTCAAAAGGGAAGGATTTAGTACCGAAACCAAAGGGGGAAGACAAAAACCGAGTAACGAAACCGAAGAAGTTAGTCCGGATGGACATTAATGCTAGTAAGATTCCAGACTCCGAGGAGTACCTTAAGCTAGTCGATAGTGCTACGGAAGGAACCCCCGATACTTAGGAGACCCTCGCTAGG
>JALRMM010000741.1:0-10794 GCA_026122155.1 Zymoseptoria crescenta
ATTCCTAGTATAGGACATAGCTTTAAAGATAGATTTCGAATCTTCTTTTTCGAGGAAAGCGTTCCAGTAGTTCTTCTTTGCTGTTTTAATAGCTTGGAAGTACTCGTTTCTCGCTCTTATATACGCCTAAAGAGGGAATAGAACGAATACTAAAGAGCCTAATATGCTAGAGCTAGATAATATATAGGCAGACAACTTAATAGTATAGTTCTAGAGAGGTTTAAGATGCTAGAAACGAACTAGTAAGGTCGGCAATAATATAGAAGTACTAGGGGAAGATTACGTTAGGTACGTACTAAGCTAGTAGAACATTAATAGTAACGCGCAATACGACTTCTTATAGGTATATAAGTACCGCGCGCGACTAGACGGGTCCTATAACGCTATTACCCTTAAAGGGCGGTTGCCGGTATAACTTCGGTACGTAGTATCGATCTACGGCGATACCTAAATACTAGTAGTAATAGATACTACGATAAGGGACGTTATATATAGAGAGAGGAGGCGTAAGATATAGAAAGCTCCTATATACTAGGTAGCCTTTGTCGAGCTTTTCGAACCTAAGGATATATATAGTCTTCTAGATCGGATTTATAGCATAACTATAATTAAGCCTCGAAGGAAGGCAGCAACGTATAGCATTCTCCAAGGGCGGCGGTTCTACTCCTTACTATCGATATATTATAGTATCTATATAACGCTAGTCGACGAGAATGCACTAGAAGGGGAGAGATATATTAATAATACCGCCGACTTCGAGTCCTATAGCTTCCTCTAGGAGACGAACTAGGAGGCTAATATAGTATTAGATATGTATAAGCGTAAAGAGTAATAGATTAGGGAAGCGAGGGCGAACGTACGTAGTAAGCGGACTATAATAGCTAACGAGGAAGTAAATACGACTAAGAAGCGTATAAGGATATTTCAAGGGCCTTTCTTAGTCCTAGACTCGTAACTTACTGCTAGATTAACGCTAATTCAAAAGCCTAATACGTGCTAAAAAGATATCTATCCGAAGTTAAGTATAGCTTATATAAACGTGCGGCTTAGCTATAGGTTATATTTCACTCGATTATAGCGCGACGTACTAAGCCTTATATTAACCTTAACACTACGACTATTCTCGTACTACCTACTGCCTAGAACTTACTTAAACTACGTTTACCTCTACCTCTAGTATAGCGTTACTAGGGTAGCTACCGTTCTAATTCCCGGATATATCTAGTAGATAGAGTCTTTATAACGATAGTAAGTTTACGAACTGCCTTCTATAATAATAGCTTCTCTAACACCTCTAGTAAACACCGAAATTATGTTTATAACTTAAGGCGTAGTATATACCAACTAACACTTAAGTAAGATTAGCGCCTCGAACCGACCTCCTATTTTCGATAGGTTTATTAACGACGATTACCTCCGCGCCTCCTTCGAATATAACTTTAACGTACGTAAGAAGTCTAAGGCTATAGTAAACGTCTACGCGAATGTTAATACTCTACCCGCTATAATCGGCTAGATCTCTATAAACCGCTTCGATAACGTCGAGACTAGATAGTATAAGTAGTGCCTATACGGACATAGCCTCTACTTCGAGTATATTATAGTAATAGATAGTGCCGGTATAGAGATGTTTAATAGCGTATATATAAATTACGTCGTTATAGGAGCTATAAAGAAGTATAGCCTTAATAAAGGTGCGTCTATTTAAGGAATGTAATACTTCCTATTATTAATATACTATAGCCCTTACGCCGCGCGTTAGTATATCCGTTATAGATACTCGTTCGATCCGTCTTATATACTACTACGTCCGCGTACCTATCTCGGAATATAGTAGTTATAGTAGTAAAGCCGACCTCCGGAGCCTTATAGCCGACTTAACGGCCTACTTTAATAAACTTACTAATAACTTAAGCCGTAGTAAGCTACTCGAGATTAGGGCTTTAGGTGTCTTTAGCGTCTATAGAACGAAGAATAAGGAAGAGATGCCGAATAGTAGTACTAAGCCGTCTACTAGCGAGAATAAGGATAATAATAGCTTCGACGTTAGTAGCGATACCTATAATAGTAGCGATAGAGGGGGTAATAACGATAGGGACACTAGTCGTATTGCTAATAAGGGTAGATAGAATAGTAATAGTAAGAGCAAGGACAGCGATAGAAAGAGGAAGGTCGGTAAAGGCGACGACGACGGTTTATATAATAGTAACGAGTTGGATAAAGAGTTAGACTTCGAGCCTAGCGATAGTAGTAGCGATAGCAACGATAATAATAAAGATAGGGTAGCAAAGTTAGCTCTATTATACCCGCGTCTAGTAGACGAGGATATAGACATACTAATTTAAGATATAGAGGGCTATATTATAGCCGCGAGTAGAGGATAAGGATTTAGACTTACTACTTTAAGAAGTATAAGGTACGACTAGAGGTTTAGTAGGTAGTATAGTATACGCGTCGATGCTACTGGCCTAGAGTAGTAATATAATAGTACGTTAAGACTACGTAATTCTATCCGGTTAATGTTCGGTATATCTCGTAGTAAGTAGTTGTACTATAAATTACTAGTAGATATCGTTAGCGTAAACAATAGTTAAGTATATAGACTATAAAGAATAACGCGCGACTCGGTAGTAACTTAATATATATATATTAAGAGCGACCTACCTCGTAGTTATCTCGTAGTCGACTTACGCGACTTACTAGACTCGGCTAACTTACTAGTAACTCGCTAGTAACTTAGGTACGACTCGCTAGGCTCGTACGCGACTTACTAGCCTTACCCGCGACTCGTAAAATCGCTAGACTCGCGTTTTGGATTATTATAACGTTTTTATTAACTATCCTATCGTAGAAAGGTAGAACCTATAACTAAATAAGCGGACTTAGCTATCTATAAGAAGGAGTAGCGAGTTCCGAGTACTAATATAGTAGGAGTACTACTAGTACTAAGTTAGTTAGCGTAGGTTTTCTAGTAGGAAACGGAGGATACGTACGTCTATCCTTACTAGGTAATAATATCTACTACCGAATAAGAAACTTCTAGAGCTATAGGACTATTAGAGCGGTTAGCGCTACTTTTCGAGCGCGGTCCCTAAAGAAGAAGAAGAATCTTATATAGAAAGTAACCTAGATACTTATATTAGCTTTAAGGCTTTCTAAGCCTTAAGAGTAGCGTATAAGGTATCGTAGGTATCATTACTAGAGGAGCGTTAGCCGACGGTTTTAGGGCGGAGTCCTAGAGTACTTACGCGGCCTACTAAGTAATTACGTAGGTCTATACCGTGTACGTTATATAGGCTAGTTTAGGACTAGATAGTTAGCGACGCTTTTAGAGCGGACTATACGAGGTATATATAGTAGCTCGTAGTTTTTATGCTTATTATAGTAGTTATAGTATATACGCGAGTAGGTAGACTAAGGTTATTAGTAGAGTCCGGACGGAAAGAGGCGGGTAGCGAAACTTATAGGTTAAGAGCGATAATTAATGCGAGCTTTAGTATAGCCTATATAAGGAAGCCCTTACTAACAGCTACTATCCTAGCCCTTTCTGCCCTTATCTTTCGCTACCTAGAACAACCTGGCGCAGGAAATAATAGAAGAGCTCGCACTAACAATAGAGGGACCTCTATACCCGTATAGACGGCCTTTAGGCCTCTACCGGCGACTAAGGTCCCTCCGCTAGTATGCGAAGGAGCATGTATAGATAGGCGAGACCTCTCTAGTCTATTCCTCTCTCTATCGAATCGAGTTATTACCTACTAAGCTCTCTTGTTTTTCGGTTCTAGCCTACGAACACTCCTAAGCTACTCCTAATACGCGATTCGATTAAACAACCCGTATAACGGTACCGAAATAGCTCGACATAGCACCTAAATCTTCACGAAGGTAGGATAAATCCTTATCCGATACTACCCTATGCTAACCGGGTGCCGACTCGCTCCCCGACCTATCCGCCGAGGCTACCTCGGGCTAGTAACGCCTAGAACCTACCGGCTAGCCGGTTTCCCCGATAGATAGCTCCTCTACTTAGGAGTCTCGCGTAGAGCGAGAACGTTTTAACTAGACTACCCGCGCTACCTACGAGTTTATAGAACTCTAGCGTAGGATAAAGGAACTCTAGTCTAAAGTAACGGGAGGCGACCTAATAAACCCCTAATAGGAGACTCTTACTAAGCTCTTTATAGGAATCGACCCCTCCAACAAGATAAGGGACAGTTTGCCTAAGTTAAAGGAACCTCTAGTCTTCGAGGGTAAGACCCGGGCTAATTATAAGGATTAGGTCCGGGCGCTAGAACGTATATTCCGAAGATACTAGGGCTTTACTAATCGAGAGGATCGTAAGGTCGATTACGCCGTAGACTATATAGGAAAGCTCTACGAAGAAGTTAGTTTTTCGTAAACGATAGGCGGAAGCTTCCGTACCCCGCGTTAATCGTCGATCGAGATTATAACAAAACAACACAATCTTCTTTTAATTATTGCGTAACAATAATATGGAGTACGAACAATTTAAGGGGTATCCTGAAATCCCTAATAGCGCCTCTCTAACTCTACGTCGAGTTTAGCAAAAACGGTTAAGAAAGAAGTACTTACTACGCCCTCGAAGTCCACCTCCGTTTCTAAAGCCCTCTACTTTCGACTAGCTTAAGGAACGCGTAAACGAGCTCGAATACCAGCTTTAACGCGCTCTTAAGCGACTCGACCACGTAATTAACGCTATCGCCACCTTATAATAGAATGCATAGAGTAACGAGACATACGAAGGGCTAATAGCTACGCGTCTATAAGACCGAGAGGCGTGAATTAACACTAGTACAGCGTGCGTTCCTCGTAGGTGCATATACCGCTAGAGCGAGCTAATACAGCCTTTAGTAGCGATATAGAGTCCCTTAGTCGACATAAGCGACGTTGTTTAAGAGGCTAAAGGATAAGGCTAAAGAGCTAGACACAACCCTCTTTAATTTACGGCTCTACGAGTCCGAGCCTCGTGTACGACCGATCGTTCTAACCGACAACTAGAAGCTAGCTATTTAGGCTCTCGTTACGAGCGATAAGGCTTACCGAGAAGCGTAGTCGTCCGAATACACTACTATCTAAGGACGCTATTACCGCTAGCTGCTCGATACTAGCATTCTACCGACGATATCGACATCTACCTTCGAATCCGTCCTCTACGCTACTAGCTACGTACGAAGGAAATAGGGCTAGAAACCGGCTCTTATAGAGGCATAAGAGCTAGAGCGATATAAGTAGTATATCGCGCGCAATCTAGACGATCTACGAAAGCGTGTTAATCAGCACCGCGTTATCTTTACCGATAAGATACCTACGAAGGTCGGCATTTAGCGTAGATACTAGCGCGCGTAGCTCTTACCGGACGAGCGATATAAGAAGGATGTCGTTAAAAGGAAGTAGAACAAGTACTCCGAGATGCAGTTCTACGGCTCTTTCTACTACGAGGAGATAGGCCTAGCCTTCTACTTTCAAAAGGAGACTAAAAACGAGAAGCTCGAATTATATATAGAGCTAGCTAAAGAGAATCACGCTCACAATATAGCTAGTACGCTACAACAACTATCGGCATCTTAGGTAAACGCACGAGCCGGTAGAAAGAAGGTAGCTAAGAGTAAGGAGTCACAACTATATTAGAGAGGCAATAGGACACGCGGTAGTATCGACGGCTATCGTTACCGTAAGAGGATCCTTAAAGAGCGACTATTTCCGTGGATTCGTAACCTCGAACAATGCACTAGCAAGACCTATATAGTGCACGAGGACGGTGTACCAGCTCACCGCTCTCGCATTACGACTAACTACTACCGCTTTAACGATATATAGAAGTAGTTCTTACTAGCGTATTCACCGGAGTTCAATATAGCTAAACACGCGTAGCTATAGCTCCGTAGACACATTACGAAGGACTAGCTAGCCTTAACAACTAAGGACGAATGCGTAGAACAATAGTATGTAGAGTAGTAAGAGCTCGGTAACAACAACATGCACGTAGTAAGGCAATGGATTAACTGTCTAGATAAGAAGATAAGGTGTTGTTTAAAGAATTAAGGAGGTAACTACTAGCACGGGTAGATACACCTTAAAACCCCCTCAAAACGAGCTATACTATAAACATAAACTACATCCTCCTCTACACCGTAATCCAGTCCTTAAACTGTCTAGTTCACTAGCTAAAATAGCGTGTTTTTAGACCTCTACGTAGTAGTAAGGAGGAGCTGGTTTTGCTAAGGATTTAGTGCTATCGGAGACTAAAAACGAACTCCTTCGTAGTAGGATTACTAGGAGCGCTATATAGATAGCGATAGCTACTAGGGAGCGCTAACTTAGGCTACAATAAAATAGGTTATGCTTAACTATATAGGTACTAAAGCGGAACGCCGCGAGAAGGCCTATAAATAGCTAAAGAAGGCTTCGCTAGGAACCCGCGCCCCCGATAAACTCCTAGAGGAGTTAAAGATTCTCTAGAAGGAGTTAGACGAGGGTAGCGATAATCGAAAAGTCCTTAATCTCTACTCGGCTCTACCCCTTACGTTCAGAAGGATTCTCTCTAACTACCCTACCCCGCCGGCAAGCCTAGTAGAGGTAGAGGAGAGGGTTAACAAGACGTATAGGATTATTAAGGCCGAGAAGTAGGAGGTAAGGGAGACCTCTAGTTCTAGAAGTAGTAATAGGGGCGGGAAGAAGCGGTCTAGTAACGCTTCGAACCCGCCTAAGCCTAAGAAGAATAGGTCTAACGACGGATTAGACTAGAAGAGCCTATCTAAGGCAACCTACTACGGATGCTAGTAGGTTAGCTATATTAGGCGTAACTGCCCGAACCTCTCTCTCTAGAAGAACTAGGAAAAAGGGACGCCCCCTAGGTAGACGCTACTCTTTAGGTAGGCTAGGTCCTCTATAGCGAAGAGTAACGACGTAGGTCCGGTCCGGGATAGCGTAGCACCTAGTAGGGGCGCCTAATACAAGTTAACCTAACCCTAAATAGTCTAGGAAAGGCTAGGAAGGTTAAGGGACTAATAGATAGCGGCGCCTAGGACAACTTCTACGACTACCTCCTAGCCCGCGACATAGGGTAGGCCGTTTAAGAACCCCCTATAGCGACTTAGTATAAGACCCTAAACGGGCAGTCCCTCTACGTACTTAGGGAAGCTAGGGCTTCCTATAAGTGCATAGACACTAATAGAAAGCTCCGAGGGTATGTCGATACCTTTAGGATAGGATATATCTACGGTTTTTAGGTAGTCTTAGGAATGCTCTAGCTAGAAAGGTATAACCTAAGCGTTAATTTCTCCTCTAAGAAGGTCTCCTAGAGGAAGAAGCCGCCAAAGCGCCTAGCTATAGCAATAGTAGAGCTAAGAAGGTTCTACCGGGAATGCCTCGGGGGCGTAAATACCGCCCTCTACGCTATATCGATCTAGGACGTCTTAGAAAGGACTATTCCGGGAAGCGAAGGCATCCCTTAAGCCTACTCTAACTTTAAGGATGTCTTCTTAGAGGAGCTCGCGAGCGAGCTCGCCCTATATAGGCCCCACGACCTCCGTATTAACCTAGTAGATAGCGCTAAGATCCCTTTTAGCCTAATATACGCCCTCTTAGAGGCTAAGATAGAGGCTATACGCTATTAGCTATCCGAGTACCTAGCGAACGGCTTTATCTAGCGTTCTACCTCCTTAGTAGGCGCCCCGATACTCTTCGCCCGTAAGAAGGATAGTACTCTACGCCTCTACGTAGACTATCGAGGGCTTAACGCCGTTATAGTAAGAAATAGAGGTAGACTACCCCTAATCGGAGAGTCCCTAGACTAGCTATCCGGCGCTAGGTACTTTACTAAGATAGACCTACGCTACGCGTACTATCGCGTCTATATATGCGACGGTAATAAGTAGAAGACGGCATTCCGGACTAGATACGGCTACTTCGAATATACGGTTATACCTTTTAGGCTCTATAACGCCCCGGCTATCTTCTAGAACTTTATTAATAGCGCACTAGTTAGGCTAATTAATGTCTTCTACGTCGTCTACCTTAACGACATCCTAATCTTCTCCGAAACGCTCGAGGAATATAAGGGCTACGTACGATAAGTACTAGAACGCCTCCGCTAGTATAAACTTTACGCTAATCTAAGTAAGTACGAGTTCTATAAGGACCGGGTAGACTACCTTAGGTACGTAATTACCCGTAACGGCCTCGAGATTAACCTAGAAAGGGTTAGGTCGGTCTAGGAATAGCTAGTACCCTCCTCTATCTATAATATCCGGGTCTTTATTAGCTTCGCTAACTACTATCGGCGCTTTATCCGTAGGTTCTCGCGCCTCTCTACCCCCTTAAATAGATATACCGAAGGGAAGAGGGAGGTAAAGAACGCTTAGAGAAGGAAGGAACGCGCGCCGCTCTAGCTCGATAAAAAGGCGCTTAAGGCTTTTAACGACCTACGGTAGAAATTCTTAGAAGCGCCTATCCTACGCTATTATAACCTAGTACTACCCTATCGGGTAGAGACCGACGCCTTAGGCGAGGCAATCTTGGGGATCTTGTCCTAGCCCTACGAGGAAGGGGGTAAGCTATAGTAGTTTCCGATATTATACTTCTCCTAGAAGATAATTACTATAGAAATAAACTATAGGACGGAAGATGCCGAACTCCTAGCTATCGTTAACTTCTTTAAATACTTCCGCTACTACCTCGAGGGTATACGGCACTAGGTAGAGCTACTAACCGACTATACGAACCTATAAACCCTTACTACGACTAAGTCTTTAACGAGAAGGTAGGTTAGGTGGGCAGAGTAGCTCTCCTAGATTAATTTTAGGACTACCTACCGCCCGGGGAAGGCTAATAGTATAGCCGACGCTCTTAGCCGGCGCCCTAACCTTACGGACGAATCCTACTCTAGCCGGTAGGCAACCGAGGAGGAGATAGGCTCGAGCATAAGACTGTTCTACGAGGTTTTCTCTATTAGGACGGGATAGAATAGCCTAGTCCGGTATATAGGGGCCGCGGCGCGGCCTAGTACTCTCTAGGACAACCTTAAGAACGACCTAAGTAAGGATAAGACGTTCTAGAAAGTGCTCGCCAAGAAGGTATAGAGCACCCCTACCCCCTAGGCCGCTAGGTAGTACGTTAAGGATAGGGTCGCCTATATAGACTAGAAGGCCTATATCCCTAAAGGGGCGATAAGGCTCTCCCTCCTATAGGAATGTTACGACAACCCCCTCGCTAGCTATTTCGGTTTTGCTCGGACTCTAGAGCTACTACGGCGCGGTTGCTACTAGCCTAAGATGCGCTAGTATATAAAAGATTACGTCCGTACCTACTAGGCCTATAGTAGGGCTAAGCCCCGCCGGCATAAACCTTACGGCCTTCTATATCCTAAGCCGCCCTCCCTAACGCTATAGGCCGATATTACGCTCGACTTTATAACGGATCTACCTAAGAGTAGGCTTCTAGGGCAATCCTACGACAGTATACTAGTTATCGTCGATAGATGTACCTAAATAGCCTATTATATCCCTTACCGGAAGATAATAACGGCGGCGGAACTTGCTAAGGTCCTAATAAGGGAAGTAATCCGCCTATACGGACCCCCGGCCGCTATTACCTCGGATCGAGGCCCTATCTTAACCTCTAGGTTTTAGAGCACGTTAACCTCTAGGTTTTAGTACCTAAACTAAGTACTACTTTCTACCTATAGACCGACGGGTAGATAGAGAGGTAGAACCAGACCCTTAAGTAGTACCTACGTACTATAAGAAGTATAAAGATATCGCAGTGTATAGAACGCTAGCTAGTAATCCCACTGGTAATGAAACTAATTCTTGCTATTGTTAAGTTACACCTACGTGCCTCCTAATATACGACTATACGTTACGTAAGCGGCATTCGCCGCTACGCTCGGCGTCGTACTATCTACGTATTATTAACGACCTTACCTAAGGTCTAGAGCTAGGCTATACCTTAGCCTTCCCTAACAATTACCTCCCTCCTCCGAAGGAAACTTCTCGGCTCCTACGACTATCTTACGTTCGGCCTACCAAGCGTAGGCCTAGTCTTTATCCGGGGCTACTTTCTTTATTAACTTCTTAATATAGCGTTTGTATCGCAACGCGCACTTTGTTTTACGCGTGTTAATTGTTACTTACGGCTCCGCTACTAGTAGCTATGTTTTAGCGGGTCCTTTATAGTTAAGGGCAACCGCTTATAGGTAGGTGTTGTTAATGTTTTCGCTCGCGAAGTTCTTCCTCTACTCTTCTTTAACTTTATTAACGCTCCTCTCCTACGACTAGTACTATAAACTTTAACGATACTTAAGCTCTCCGTAAGCGTACCGTACGCCTCTACTATCTCTACAATCTCCTATTAAGAAGTAAGCTTCTAGCTTACGAGCCGCTTATTATACACTCGTATACATTATTAGACTAGTAAGCGAGTCGCAATGCTACTACGACGTGCTCCTTAGTAGCCGGCTATTGTGCTAAACCTTCCTCTACGCTCTAAGTAGGATGCCTAGGGCCTAGCGGTAGCGTGCTACGAGCGCTACTTACTATATGCGTACGATAGTGGGTTACTACGCTCCTTACTTGCTAGGCTTCTACTAATCGCCTATCTAGTTAACAAGTATTACTATAATAGGGTAATAACTATCGGTAGCAAGGTTAAGTACTAGCGCTATAAGAAGAAGTGAGTCTAGCGCGTCGATAGCTCCTCTCCTACTAGGCTAACGCATCTCGTAGTAACTACGCGTACGAGACGCTAACCTATCCGGACCTTATTAAGTAGGCG
>JALRMM010000742.1:0-10793 GCA_026122155.1 Zymoseptoria crescenta
AATAGGCTCACGAACGGGCTACGAACGGTTACAATCCCCTTAAGAGTTGAAATAAGAGCGTTAAATAATCTATTTTACACGACTTTAGCCGTTAGTCTATATGCTATGCTATCTAACGACCGTGGGACTTGCGAAGCCTACCGAACGAGTTAACGAACGAGCTACAAACAAGCTATCTACTACTTATTCTCCAATGCCGCCTATATAGCTACTATAATGCCCTCGCGACTAGCCTCTAACGCCCTTATGTCTATATCTAAGCTAGCATTCTACGTACTATCGAGCCTGTTAAATAAGATAGTAGTATTGTTTAACTAACGGCCTATCGCCTTGTAAACCTACTGCGTCCACTTTATAATTATTGCAAGCTAAGGCCGCACCTTAATATCCTTAAACTACTCGAACTTCTTTATAAGCGTAGACTGCTACCGCTTTGCGGCGTTAAGACCCTTCTATATCTTCGACATATTGCGACGTATGTCCTTTATATCTTACTATAGCGTTGCGACCTTGCCGGCTAAAGTGTTAATATCGATTTCTAGGGGCGGAGGCTCCTCGTATACGCAACAGTACTATAAACAGTTAGCAAAGGGACGAACGTAGTACTAAACTAGCTACGAACGTACCGAGTTAAGCTTAATACGGTAGAGGGTACAAGACGTATACTCTTCGTTCGCGGGGATAGTATACTTAAATTAATCTGGATCTTTACCGATCGCCTAAGCATTTCGCTAGGCTTTAAGGCAGCTAGATTACGAATTAGTCTACGAATAGGCAAAGAATAGAAGCCTAATACTTACGGTTCGTAAGGATACTTCGATGCGCTACCTTCCGGAGTCTCTATTATACGGTAGCTATAGTCGTAGCGGCGTAGGTTAGAGCTATATTACGCAGTTAGTGTTACGATATCCCCTCTCTATCGTAAGTATCTATACTTATAGTGCGTTCTACGCCTCCTTATTGTCTATAGAGTCCTTTACCTCTTAAACCTATGCATCCTATTTAATAGCCTTATATAACTAGAATCTACCTTCCTCCTTTAGGCGGATAAGACTATAAAGGCACGATTAGCCCTACAAATACACTACGAATAGGCTATACTTACTCGTTAAGCGTAGTAATCGCGGAATAAACTATCTCGTATAGTAGTAAGGTAGCGAATATAATAAAGAGGCAGTACGCGGAGCGGTAGATAAAGGTAAGTAGTAGACGTATAGATAATTATATCGAAGAGGATATGCTATAACGGATGCTATATAGTAATGCGGTCGCTAGTGGAGGTAGTAGTAATATTAATATTCGAGGGAGGGTTCGAAAGGCGTACGGTAGCTATTTTAGAGACGAGGATATTAAAAAACGCCGATAATCTAAAGTAATGCGCCTAATTATAAGGCCTTTAACAATAAGACAGATGCATTTACCTAATAATAAAGCGCTAATAACCTACTAAATATAATTCAAACACGCTATTAGTATAGGCGTAATTAGCTAATAGTAAGGAAGTAACGTCTATCTCTTAACTACGATAGTAATAGACGCGAAAAGGACGACGGCGAGTATAAATAGGTGTAGAATACACCCGAATGAACTCGTAAGAATCTCTTTATATCTCTAAAAAATACGCGAACGGAGGAACGCGTTTTCGGAATTCCGGAATTCCGGAATTCGACCGGTTAGCTACTCTAGGCCTATGTATGTTGCTATAAGAGTGTTGCGAATCGAGAGTACGAAGACTATTCTTAGCTATAAAAGAGTCGGGAAACGCTAAGCTAACATCGAACTCTAACTTCCTTACCTCTAATATAGCTATTAATTCACTTCTTATCTATTATATTACTAATATTGCTCTAATTATGTCTTAAAGTGCCTTATATTAAAGCCCTTAATGCGCCCTATCGTATAAACTGCTTTTTGTTAGAACCGGTTAACTTAATCTTCCCTAATCGCCTTATATACGACTACTCGCTATACGCCTTACGAGATAAGATAAGAACCTTTTAGAGCACTTATTACGTAACTAATAGGTTACTACCGCTATTATTTAGCTTATATAAAAACGATAATAGAGGCTCTAAGAGTGCTATATAATATATATATTAAGCAATTTAAAGAGACTAGCACGGTGTTCCTATATAAAGGAGGGCGGCTACGCCTTATCGAGCCTTACTACCGCGCCTACCTTATTAATTACCTAGCCGACCGGTTATAGTTATAGTGTAAGGAGTTATAGGAGCTACTATATAAGCGATTTGGTCTATAGGTACATAAGTGCACTATTAGTCGCTGCCTTAATAATTAAGAGTTTACTAATAAGTAGCTAGCTTGCTCTACTACTTTACGAGACGACGTTATAAGGGCTATATTTCAAGCGTAGATCTAGTAGCTACTCGCTTATTAACTCGTCTATATTAATAAGACGTATTATAGTAATAAGGTAGCTCTATAAAGACGAGGTTAGGCACTAAAGGGCATGCTAGCGAGGGATATTAAACACCTATATTATCCAGAGCGATTTAGCGTACTTCCGGCATATATAATTGACGGCTACCTCGTAGAGCAGCTTATTAAGTAAGGTAGTGTTAACTCCGAGGAGTTTATTATATAGATAAGGACTTTATTACTACCTCGTTATAGCCGGTTTCCTACTCTATATAGTGTTATTGTTATAGACAACTATATAATATGCGACTACTTAATTATCTAAGAGATGTATATAGTATAAGGAGTGCGTCTATTGTTCCTACCTCCTTATTTACCGGACTATAATCCTATTAAGAAGATATTTAGACTTATAAAGTACTGGATTCGTAGGCATACGAGCCTTATACCGGAATATAGCAACGAGGACTAGATACCCAAGTTTATAGAGTTTATAGGTATAGCTTATAAGTATTAGGACCGAGGAGTTGATTATATAGCATTGTTTAAAGCTTGTTATGTATTGTAGTAGCCCTCGAGGGCTATAACTTAACCCCTAACCGGTTAATTCCTATTATCGAAGGCTTATTCGAAAGCCCTTATCTTGCTCTTAAAGCCCTTTATGCTTAGTTATCTCTAATTAAACTCCGTCGTTGCGATATTGCTACCTAAAGAGTCGTTTGTAGAAATAAGAATTTGCTAAGCTTAATAAATTTAAGGCTAAAGCCCCGGATTTCTTATTCCTACGGGGAAGCGGGAGTATCCGCATTTCCTTAGAAACCTATACTACGTACTAATGTATATAGTTTATATACTGTTTCTAAAATTCGTCGCTAAGAGCAAGATGCATACTATTATTAAAAAAAAACAATTAGTTAATTTAACCGTGTTGTTATAGAGCAATAATTAATGCGAGTAGATTATAGTAAGATTCTAAAAAATCTAAGAATCTCGAAGTTCTCGAATCTCGCTCAAATTTATTAGGGGAAACTAGCGATATATAGAACTCCACCGATACGTAGTTAATTTAACTTGTTTTTTTTTTAACCGCCTACGCGTATACGAATCTTAGGGCCTATATAGGCAGTTTAGCAACGTCTTATACTACGCCTACGCGGTTATAGAGTAAAGTGTTAGACTCTCTACTAAGCCGAATTTAAGGCTAAAGTTTAGGGTCCAAAAACTAGCGGACTACTAGCACTACGGAATAGATATCGACTTTACTTTAATACTACGCATTAAATATACTACAAAAACATTACAACGTATATATATAATTGTAGAACGTTATTGTCGGTAAAGCTTAAAAAAACAACGGTATAAAACGTCCGTAGCGTCGTCGAGATATTACGTATAGTAGAATTTAGCTAGCTCGTAGCGACGACTTTAGCTTCTAACCCCCTCGAACCGAAAGTAAGAAGCGACGCATTACTATAGTAGACACGATAACATAACAGTTAATAGAGCTATTATTAAGGTTTTTAGTTAAGGGCTAAGCGTAACGTTTATACTATAATATATTATAATATTACAACAATCGGCTAAGTATTAGTTAACTACTAGCCTTGGGGGGTTGGAGCTAAAACTACACTTTCCGAGCTCTAACAACACTACCTCGCTCTTTATTTAGTATATAGAGCGACTAAAACCCCTTAACGAGCTCGGTGCTAATTAAGTTTAGCCGCTCCGCTATAGCCGGCTACCTCTTCGTAAGCTACAGGTAGTACTTCTTAACATTGTTAGTACTGTCTATAGCCTCTTTTATAGTAGGAGCCGCTAAGGAGGGAGGCTACTATAGCTATAGCGGCATTATCTAATATAGTAGCTATAGCTAAGGGTGTTGTGCAGCTAGCAATAGCGGCTCTACTACCTTCTTCTTACCTCTTATAGCATCCTCGTTTATCTCGAGCACGTTCTTAATTATGTACTGCGGTATATTGTCTTTTATAGCGGTGTTGGCCTCTATGTAGTTGCACTAATCTAGTAGATGCTTCGCCTTAAGGCTATAGTGTCGACCGCGCTATTGTAGATAGCTTATCTATTATGTAGTCTTGCTAGCAGTAGTGCTATATTGCCTATTAGTGCATTTGTAAGTAGCTAACAACTTACTAAACATGCCCTTAGTCGCGATAAATGCCTCCTTAGCGCGGTTATTAGCTAGCTTCCGGCCCTTTAGCAATAGTATTAGCTCTTAACTGTCCTAAGCTAGCATAAAGTCGTTAGATTTAGGCGTATAGCTAGCGTTAGCCGGCTTAACGTTTTGCTACTTCTTATGTATTAATAGCCTTATATTGTAGCCTACGAAGTGCTTAAGATATAGATCTAATAACCCTATAAACGCTAATACGGTAGTGTCCTCTATATATTTAATATCTACCTTCTTACTGCCCTTGCTATGCTTATACACGGTTAGCTCCGTAGAGCGCTTAATAAGCCGCTTCTTTAGTCTATTACGCTATAGAAAGAGAGATAAGGGGTATGTTAATTAGTAGTCTATCTAGGAAGGTCGGAAGGACTCGAAGGTATATAGCTAATCTTGGCGCTTAGTAAGCCCTTTTTGTTCTAATAGTGAACTCGGAGTCTATCTACTCTCTATCTATCGAGTTGCTACCCTTAGTAACGACAACGTTGCTTTTGTCCTTACTCTCTATCTATCGAGTTTATACTATTATATCTATACTCTTAAAGTCCGAAAGAAACGTAGTTGTTAGCGCGTTGCCGGTAACGGTATTATAAACCGTTGAAATATTATTACTAAATCGCTAAGTTAATACTAAGTTTTCTATTATAAGGAGAAGCAGTAACTACTTAGAGCTAGTAGTTACTATAGAGGTCGTTATTTAGTAATATGCTAATGTCGTTATTAGATAGTTATAGTAGTTGGTAAAATGCTAGCTCCTTAGCCCTAGTTTATATATTTGTATTCTATACTTTATAAGCGGCTATAGCCGCGGAAGCTTAGTAGTCGGTGGACTTGTTGCCCTTAATAATAGTCGTGATCGTAGTAACGATACGTACGCGTTTACTTAGCTCGTTTAGTTAGTATATAGTCGGTTAATTATTACGCTACTTATCCTTAGCGGATTTAGAAGGACATAACGTGCTCGGAGCTAACTATACGTAAGGGGGTGGATCGAAGACAGCGAGGTAGCTAGTACGTAGTGTAAATCGTTTTAACTAGTTAGTATAACGATAGCCCTATAGCATTTTGCCCTAAAGGGTCTCGATAGTAAAGATAGTAGTTAAGTCCTTAGCGGTGTCTTTAATACGGAAGAGGCTAGTCTATAGTAGTTATTATAGCTTCTATCGAATTAGTTCGTTCTTCACTAGCACGAGTTACTAGAAGCGAGTAGTAAGCCGCGGCTTAATAGTCGTAAGTTGTGGGTATCGTAGCGATATCCTTTAGAGCGTCTATTAGCCTTACGGATAGCGTCCTATATAGCATTATAGTTTACGAGGTAGTAGAGCATAGGTATAAAGTAGTCGGCCGTGTTAATATTATTAGTACTTATAGCTAGAGCGGTGAACAGTAACTATATAAGTAGTGTTTCGAGTAATTATTAGCGTCGTACGGTTAGGTATTCCATACGGTCGGCGAGTTCTTCTAGCTATATACTAAAGCGGATCTAAATAGGTAAAAAACCAAGGTGTGCGATATGTCGATAATTAGCCTCTTTTATCGGTCGTGCGGCTTCTATTAGCTACTCCTTCAAGGTGTTAATATAGTACCCTTTAGAGTCGACAATGTGCGTCTTCGTACTACGCTCTAAGTAACGGCGAATAGTGCGGATTATGTTCTTAACAGTGCCGGGTATACGTTTGCTACTAGTAGCTAATAGTTTAGTATAGATATTTCGTAATTCGAGGAAGTCCTTAACTATAGTAAACTCTTTACTAGGGTCGTAAAATGCGGCAATTGGATTAGTTGCTCGGTCGAGCATACGTATAAGTACGGTAATAGTCGTCTTAGCCTCCTTTCTAGGCATTAGTTCAATCTCTCTAAAGCGGTTAAAGACGTCTATTTTATATAGAAGCTATCGTATGCCGTGATCCTATAGATCAAAGGGTCCTATT
Organism: Zymoseptoria crescenta; assembly: GCA_026122155.1. NCBI lineage: Eukaryota > Fungi > Ascomycota > Dothideomycetes > Mycosphaerellales > Mycosphaerellaceae > Zymoseptoria > Zymoseptoria crescenta. The sequence continues at coordinate 6,493 of JALRMM010000742.1, forward strand.
AGATTAATCTTAATTACTTTATTCGGATAAAGCACCGGCTTAGATATATACGGTATATGCGTAACATTCGTGTTCTATAATGCGCATTGAAAGTAGCCTTTTACGTAAGTATAAACGTCCTTAATAATTAATAGCTACTATGCCCTCCTTAGGAGCTTCTAGTAGATAATCGGTCTACTAAAGTAACTAGCGTCGTCGTTAACCTTTCGAAGTAGCGGCTCGACTTCCTACGGTATAATGCATAGAAGCTAAAGATTCTTCGCTAAAGGGCTAACTAGCCGGTAAAGGGTGCTAGTTCCGGCATGCTAGCGGTAGTGCTTATAAATAGTGTTCTTAAATGTCCTTAACTACATAGCGTTCATCCCCTTAGGGTTTTACTAGTATCTATACTATCGGACGATATCTCCGTACTATTCTTCTACTAGTTTATTGTTACACTCGGTGCGTGTTAGTTATAATTCGTTTCTAAGCTCTTCGTTCTACTCCTTATAGTAGCCGTAGCCGTAGTAGCGTAGTCGGCTTATATAGCCGTCGAGTATCTCTACTTAGTAGAGATAGATAATCTATATACTAAGCGAGAGGCAGTCGGTAATAGTAGTAAGCTAGTTAATCGGAGTAGAGGGTAGCTCCTTAGGTAGGCTAAAGGGTACCTAGTAGTCGTTAGTTAGTAGTACTAGTAATAGAGGATGTTTAAAGGGCTCGGTATCGTCGGTTATTATATTAGAGCAATAAGTCGTGTTAGAACAAAAACTCCTCGTATTAGGACAATAATTCGTCGTCGCGTTAGGATAAAAAGTCTCTAGCGCATTTGCGTTAGGATAATAAATCGCGCTAGTAAACTTATCCTATCGCTATTACTCGAATATCTTCCTACCGCAACTATCGTAGGTACCTCTATATATCCTTCGCTTATAGGTCGAGCCCTATATTACGATAAGGAGCGTTCGTACGGTAACTATATTGCTCTCGGTTTCTAATAAACTAGCGTTAGCTCTTAAGTCGTCCGGATTAGGGCAATAATTATTCGATCCCTTTAAAACTAATACAAACGGTAGCTTCTTATTCGTTAGTAGACAACCGGTTGTAGCTCCGTAGTAAGGCTTTATAGTCGGTACGGTACGTAGAGGTTTTTCGAACGTTACTATCTTCTTCTTCTTAGTAATAGTATTATTAACCGTAATTGCGTTCGAATCGTTTAGTTGCGCGCGCGGCGGACTCCTTTTTAGCGATAGTACTAGTAATAGTATAGGTACTAGCTAGGTAGTCGTCCTTCTTACTACCTCTTAAGTTAGCGAGCATGTCCTTGTAGCCGCCTTTACCGCCCTTCTATATCCACTCTTTTACGTTACTAGCTTTACGGTAAGCTTCCAGTTTATCTACTAGGCAATTAGCTATTTATCTAGTATAAGGTCGTCGTTTCAAATCGCTCGAGAGAGACCGTCTACTCTTAATATTTAGTGGACGTAGCGAGTCCTACTAGCGCGTATAGATGCCGTTAGTTACTACGTTTATAAACCCGGTAATTAGCTTATAGTCGGTATAGATCGTCGATATCTCTTTAGCTAAGAAGTAATACTAGTATTTCGTCGCGAAGAACGTTAATTCCTATAACTCGCGTTTATACGTACTATAGTTTCGCTCTACCTTATTAAACGCGAAGCTATTATATAGTAGCGGCACCTACTAGCTATTAGGATAGTAATGTTAACTACGTTGTCGCCCTTAGCGTTATCGAATCTAGCATCCACCTCCTTTACTAGATACGTTAATATACATCTCTATCGGCCGCCCTAGTAGATTATAGCCGAAGTTTATAATTACGGCTACGGTTAGTTCCTTAAGAAGATCGAATGCTAACTGTTCTACCTTTGTCTACCTCTACTCGGTCTTTGCTCCTATTACGTTACGGATTAGCTCGGAGATGTTAGTAAAGTTCTTAATATAGTCTCGTGCGGTCTAAGCTACGCCGTAGAAGCTACGTACCTCTAACGGGTTGTTCGGCACTAGATACTTAAGGACCTTTAACACGCGATTAGGCTTTATTAACCGCTTGCCGCCGGCTTTATAGGTTTTACCTAGGATTACGATCTTATCTATGCCGATCTTTATCTTCCGTAGCGATAGTCTTATTATTGCCTACTCTAGCCTTAGTAGTAAGTGTTGTAATAGGAACTCCTAATAGCTCTTCTAGTTTAAGTGCGCAGCTAATAGTTCGTTAATATAGAAGCTTATATCTACTAGCTCGAGCGGTACGGTAGAGTATAGAAACGACTTCTCCGGTTATAGTAGTAGAATAGCTCCAAATATAAGCAGTCCGAGTTCGTTTATTATATACGCTAATAATCGTGCGCCTTATGCTATACGCGTTAGCTAAAGTTAACTAAGTACTAGTACGGTAAATACGAGGTAGTAACGATTATTAGGGTAGATCTCTATAGCCTAATATCCGTTCTTAAGGTTAAAGGATAACTATACCTAGTATATAGGTAGCGAAAGGAAGTTATAATTCTACTATATTAGCGTTATCTATAATCAGACTAGTTCCTCGTAGACGTAGTAGTAGTTAAAGGTTAGTCGAGGGAGCGTTTCTCCGGGTTTAGTAACTATTACTATATTAGCACCCTATCGTAAGAGTTTACCGTTAGCTATAATATAATATTTATAGACTCCGGTCTCTAGTCTAGCGACCGCGAAGTTCCTTAAATACTACTCCTTTTACGTTAATAGCCTCTTTAAGCGCGCGTAGTAGATCGGTATTCTAGGCTTTACTCGTATATAGTACTAGATAAGGTCCGTTAGTGGACCTATATCTATAACTCCCTCTAATCCGAGATAGCGATACGTGTTACGGGTGCCTCTCTAATAGCGCGATATAGTCCCTAAAAGGGACTATATTGCGCCCGTTAGCATAATCTCCGACCGGATTAGCGCCTTTACGTAATAAGGTTACTAAACGGGCCTATATTGCGACCGAAGGCCTCTATATAGGGAGGTAGGATCCTCTCTATTACGAAAGGGTATCGAATCGAGTCTTTTCTTACTAGTATTTTATACTACTACTCTTATAATACCCTTTTATATACGATTTAATCCAAATACTAGGTACAACGAATTACTTTATAATGTCTTTCTCTCGTTCCGGACCCTCTAGGGGCAAATTAACCCGTCGACGAGGCATCGACCCTACTAATACCTAAGATAATGCGGATGCCCTAACCTAGGTACCGTAAGGCGATAGAGCGGCCGAACCTATCGAACTAGGATAGCTAGTCGCCGCCTAGGACAACGATGCCCCTATAGAGGAAGAACGGGATACTACTATCTCTTAGAAGGATAACACTTCTTATAATAACGGAGACGAAGATATCGAGGAACAAATCCGTAAGGAAGAGGCAGCTAACGTTAAGTAAAAACGCCTCCTCTAGCTTAGCATCCTTTAAGCCCGTAATAAGGCTATAAGGGACTAAATTGCCTAAGTTAAAGATAGCTCCCTAGCTATCCCCTCGGTTAAACTCCTAATCTAGACCGCTATCCCTAAGAATACCCTACCTAAGGCTAACCCTTATATCTTTAAAGGAAAGAATAGAGCGGACTAGGAATAGTAGTAAGAAGATATTAACCGAGCTATTAAGCGAGCTAGTATAGCTACGGAGGAAGAAAAGATTAAGTTCGCCGAAGAGTAGATAGCTAGGGCCTAGAAACAATACTAGAAGCGCTATTTAATAGATAAAGGACCTATTTAGCCTATATAGAAGGATATATAGCTTATAATACTCGATACTATAGGCACTAAGGAAGAACGATCCCAAAGGGCAATAGATAATATTAAGAACGCTAAATAGGGCGATCGAACTCTAATAGGACTTATAAACTACCCTAAGGAATAGTAGGATAAGATCGGATATACCGACGTTCCGCGGATAATCTATAAGTTTAAGGGAGCTCTTACCCCTTCGGTGCGAAACCGCCTCGAATAGGGGTAGGTTAACCTTACTTCCCTCGTAGAGGTAGAGGAAAAGGCTAATATCTCCTACTAATAGATCTAGGAATTTAATAATAAACGATCCGCTAAGGAACCCGCTAAGGGCGATTCGGCCGGTAGATAGCTAAACCGGGGTAATAAGCTAGGTATAGGACCTAGGCAACCTAAAACCCCTCCGAAAGCCCTAATAGTAGAAAAGGCGGAGAGATTTACTATAGTATATTGACGGCCGAACAGACTGCACCTTCACGCGGTGGCCGTCGTAAGTACCTTCTTCGGAAGGGAAACTAAGACAGTCTGGAAGAAACCTTCTCGAAAA
>JALRMM010000743.1:0-10767 GCA_026122155.1 Zymoseptoria crescenta
CCCTAGGGGTGCAAATTCGTCCTTACTAAACCACAATGCTCCTTTAGCTTCCTCTCTCGGCGGCGTAGGACAGCAGGTAACTCTAGTGTAGAGAGAACTAAGTGTATGTGTTTGTTTGTGTATCCTGAGATCACTGCTCTTGTTTAGCCTTTAGCTCTTTCAAAAATCGACCAAAACGGACGTTTAATAGCTAGAATAAAAGCTCTCGTCGAGGGCTTTTAAACGGGCTACTTGGCGTCCAAATCGGCAACGTATTAATTGTGTTGTAGTATGTTAAAGTATTATAGTACTGTTGTGCACCTATCTTGTACAGTTTCCTAAACAGGAAATTTTCCGTGTGTGGGGAAGGTAAGGTCGAAATAAGGTTTCGGGGGTGGGGGCCAAATCCCGGAGTTCAGGGTTCAAATTTGCACCCCAAAGGGGGCAACAAGGTAAATCTTTGAACTCCAGTAGCGGCGTGGGTTTTAAGGGCAGCGGGGTAAAAGCGGGTTCGTTGGAACGGCCTTGATACGGGCTTTCGAATGGTGCGTGTTTGATGATAATCGGGTCAATATTGGGTGTGCAATGGAAGTGCGGATGTCGATAAATACGACCCTCTATAAAGCTATATAAGTTGGCCTAAGCCCTACCTATTAGTACTACACCTAATAGAACTACGTAGCGCAGATGCAATTAATATGCTAGGGTCTTCGTTCGCCGATAATCCGGTTACTACCCCGAGTGTCTACGTCGAAGACGTAGACGCATCTTAAGGGCCGGTACCTATAGTCGTTACTATAGAGGGCGAGGAGATTGCGGTACCCAAGCACTTCCCCTACATTACACATACGATCCAGCTGTCGATCAAGGACCTATATTACTATCTTAAGCTCGGCGTAGTAAACGACGATATCGAGCGCGTATAGGACGAAGAGAAGTCCAAGGAAGGTATAGGTTAAGTCGGACAGCTAGGCGAGCATAGACTTCCGCTCGTTATATATAAGGTATATAGATATAGCCGGCGAACGTAGTCGGCAGCTCCTTCGTACCCTATACTAATCCTAATTTAGGTTCGTTTATATAGCCGGCGGGTATAGCTAGCAGATAGTCGACCTAAGGATAAAACTAATAACTACTCTAGGTGCGACAGGTAACCTTGTATATTAATGCAAGCTCTTAGCGTGTAGAGGAGTTCGACAATATCTAGAAAGAGCTCCTTAAGGTCCCCGAGGGTTAACGCAAAACCCAACGGAGGTGGATAAAGAAGCCTCTTAAACGCGTACTAAGGGCACTCTAGGATGTTCGCACGCGATAGGACTCGACCTACTTTATGCTAATCCGCTTTAGTCGGCTACGCGAAGCTATCGACGAATACATCTCTCGAAAGTAGCTAACCTATCTCGAGTTATCGGATTATAACTAGGAGCAGATCGAGTACCTAATCGACCTTATACTACTGTTCGCCTCGGCGACTAGCGCTATTAGCGCTACTTATAGAGCTACCCTTTATCTAGTGTTTGGCTTCTATAACAAGTTGTTCGAGGTTATCGATAGGGCCCGAATAAAGCTAGAGAAGAAGAAGGAGCTATAGAAAGTCGGTCTCGTTACTATACTCGACGCGGCCTAGAACAAGCTCTATAAATACTACTCGAAGACATAGGGGAAATTTAGTAATATGTATAGCATAGCTGTCCTTCTTAACCTAGGGAACAAAGACATGTTCTGGAAATTAAAGCCCTAGTAAGAGCAATATAACGACGGACACAACTATAAAAAGGACTATATCGATAAGCTCCGTAAGCGATACGATAAGAAGTTCGCTAAACACACTAGTACGAGCAAGAGACCGGCCGCTACTATCGTAGAGGGACGACGGAGCTATAGCGCCGCGCATTATTTCGCTTAGAGTAATATAGAGCCTAACGACGAATACGAAGATAAGAAGGACCTACTCGCGTTTAAGGATAGGAAAGATAAGCTTAATCGCTATCTAGAACGTAGTATGTTACCGTAGTGTAGTCGGCGGATGTAGTCGGCGAGCTAACGGCTATAGACTTTATAGAGTAGCGTAACTATAATCCGCTAGTAGCCTAGGAGAAACTATAGGTCCAATTTCCGAACGTGGCCGTATTAGCGAAGGAGCTTCTCTACATTCTAGTAGCAGGTATAGGCTACGAGCGTGTCTTTAGCGTCGTACGGTACTAGTTACGCTATAATCGGGCGTATAGCGCCGAAGTTTTCCATGTAATTCTTATCTCGCGGCACCGAATTAAGAGTAGTATAGATATAAATCGCGCGCGCGCCGCCGAAGAGCTAAACGCATAGTTTAAGGATTTCGTCGCGATTCCTAAGTAGGAAGCTAGGAAGGGGGATTTAGAGGACGCGTTAATACTAGCCGGCATTAGTAATAACAACGAAGGGGACTACCTAGAAATGCGGCGACGAAACAGGCGACCTAGGATTATAAAGGAGAGATAGGTAGTTTAGAAACAAGATAGGAGGGTCGGAATTTTCAACGCATTAAGATATCGAGGTTAATAAAGCTAGTAGCAAAGTGCCGACTACCTCTACCGACTACGTATATATACGGCGTTTTTAGACGGTTTACTAAAGTACGTTGCTCGCTCCTAAAGGCGGCATCCAAATCGCCGGCTATACGTGCCGGTTACTAGCTAATGTAGTTTCTAACTAAGTAGGTGGCGTCCCTGTTCTCCGCTTATTATCTATCCGAAACCGTAAATACCGGCGACTCGGTAACCTTACGGTTTACTAGATTTTTCCGGAACCTAAAGAGTTTGCGCTTATTCGCTATAAAGCGGCTGTCCTTACTATACACCTTATTCCTAGCCTCGCGCAAGATCCGAAGCTCGGTGTCGCTTTCCTCTACCGAATCGACTAGCTAGTCGAAGAGGCTTCTCGTAAAGGTCTTACGTATAGTTATGTGCTAGTTGCTAGGCTACACCTTTACCTAAGCGATAAGGAGGCACTTACTAATCTGGAACTTATCGCGAACTTCGCTAAACGGGCATATTAAGTTAAAAACATCGTATAGAACCTCCGCCTCGTCTATATTCTAGTCCGCGATGTACCTAAAACCGTAGCCGTACTAGTCGTAATCGCTAGGCTAATAGCCTCTCGGTGCTAGTATACTACTAGCCGCGTTACAGTCGTCCTTAAAGTTATCGTCCTAGGTTAGTAGGTTTATAATAACGGCGATTTCGCTTCGACTAAAAAATTCGTATGGGAAGGGGTTTCGGCCGCGCCGTTAGTAGGCCTATTAATTGTTAGTATATACCGACTATAGTCGCCGGCTACATAGCCTTCAGATCGTGCTTACCTCTTTCGCCTTTGGACCTATAAACTTTAGAAGGTCTATAAGCTTCGTCTCGGGGTCCTCTAGTGCTCGGAGCTTATCGTCTAGGGAAGTAATCGCATTGTTCCAGTGCGTATAGAGGTTAGCCTAGGCGGCGTATCGAAGGTCTACGTATAAATCCGTACTACTCTTAACACTCGCGATCTCCCTCTATACCGGGGTGTAGTCCGGTTTGCGGAACAGTATACCGTTACCGAACCCGTGTTTCGCCTCCTCTATCCTATCCTACTCTTCGTCCGTGTTATCGTAGTCTGGATAGTCGTAGCCCTCTTACTTTACCTCCTAGGCCTCGAAACCTTCGAGGGCGCTATTAGACCCGAAGCCCGTCTATTCTCTAAGCTCGAAGCACTTAGAGAACACTTTCTTCTAGCTCTTCGAAAGATTTGGTTGCCTAGACTAGTTAGTATATTCTTGCCGACTATAGATGCTAGCTACAACTTACACCTTATCTACGTACGACTCTTACCTAATTCGTACCTACTCTACCTTCTTAGCCTTCTACTCTTCTACCGAGAGCGCGTTAAACCAATCCTTATGCTAGTTAATTATATGTTAGCGAAGGCGGTATCTATAAAGGCGATAGGGTCTATAGCAATGTAAGGAACGCCTAATATCTACTAGATAAAAGGTAAGACTAATTCTTACAGAATTCAATGTGCGAGCGCAAGCCCTTCGCCTTATATACGGCAGGCATGCGCTAAGCATTCGTTACCTCCTTAGTTATATAACCGAAGGATAACTTTACTCGACCCGGATTACAACCTTTAGCAGTAATCCTTATAGTAGTCCTTGGCGGTGCTGTTACAATTGCCTCCTCTCCTTATAAGCGTCGTCCTCGGCGCGCTTATAGGGGATTTAGTAGGCTTACTTCGTAATTACTTCGCGATTACTTCGCTTATTATACGGCATAAGCTCGCATACACGTATCGGGTAACTTATTAGTTAGTCCGGCGGCAGCGTGCATATATCTATGCCGACTGCTATAAACATTGCTTCTACAACATCCACTTCCGTTTAATGCATTCCTAAGTTGTTAATAATAACATTAACAAATATAGTAGATCGAGGGTATCTAGGCGACGGCAAGTTTCTATACTTGTTTACCCTCTGTTTTTCGGAGCTAACTTTCTTAGACACTACTACCTTCGTATTACTCTCGCTTAGACTTCGCATACCGTACGCGGTATATTATAAGTATGTCTAATCCTTCCTTAGCCGAGCGTCGGCTCTTATTAGAGCTCGACAAAACTATACCGCCTCTACGATAGTTTCGCGTAGTTTCCGTTCCTCTAGCTAAGAAAGATCCCGCGCAATTTGGCCGTCAACGTAGTAAGACTAAAGCTAAGCGGTCTAATAACCCTCTAGATCGCTCGTCCTAGTCGTAGAAGCCTTCTAAGCGGCCTAGCCTACGCATTACGGACACTTTAACGGACGACTCGATAGGTAAGCGCAGCTATAATTATCTCTAGCTTGTACTAATTAGATTATAGCATACCGATTTAGCGTAACCCGCGAACCTAAGGTGCGCTCGCGCGACTCCCTCGGCTTAGGTTCGGTTCTACCTAATAAGTCGGCGTAGCCGTCGGAGCCTCGAAAGAGATAGCGACCTATACGGCCTAAGCGTAAGAGCCTTTAAGACAGCTTCTATGAGATGTACTAATTACTCTAATAGAATCTAATAAGGACACGCCGCGTACGCGCGCGTCCTTCGGTAAACGTTCGTCGCCGAATATTCTAACTCCTCGGAAATCTTCCGGCATTAAGAAAGCCGATCTAAAACGCGGCCGCGCTACGGCTAGCTTTAAAGATAGTAACGAAGTTGTTACGTCTTTATCTAAGAAGCCTCGCACTTCGTCCCGTCTATAGACGAAAGCTACTATTGCTAAGGGAGCTAATACTCCTTAGACTCCGAAAACTCCGCGCTCGAGAAAGGGAGCTACGAAGGCTCCGGCTACGGAAGTTTCTCCTATTATTAAGAATAATAATAAGGACGGTAAGGCTATCGAGCCTCCGGCTACGACGTCTCTAAGTAAGGCGTATAAAGGTCCTCCGCCGCCTACTTATCCGAAGGTGCTATATAGCGTCCGTCCTCCTCGTCCCTACTAGCGCTATGCTAGCTATATTAGCAAAGGTAACCGCGGCAACTACTCTCGTACGGTCGACTACAATTACTCGCATGCCTCGGTAAAGATCCGCTACGAAGGGTGTAAGTAAGTACTTCGCTATCCCTTCGGCTTACATTCGCTAACTATCCGTAGGAGTGCTAAACAGGACTATAAGGAGCTTCCGCTTAGATACCGTGTCGCTTGGGACGCTACGGAGATAGCGCTATTAGATCTTCGTAACTTGGACGATAAAGCTACTATCGAGGACGTCGATACTACTCGCGAGGACGCTATAGAAAAGATCGTAGTCTTCTATTAGTTTCTCTCTAGCGCTTAGCAATTTAAGTTAAAATAGGCGAAGTCTAATCCTACTCCTTAGCCTATTCTACTTATCGGCGAAGGCTTATAGAAGGTCTCCGACATCGTAGATTCTCTACGTGTCCTAGCGGAGTTAGCTATTCTCGTAAGTCCCTTATATCCCCTTCGTATACTACGCGCTAACTATTACTCTAGGTCGTTCCGATAATTCCCGCGGGACATCGCAACTTCGAAGGTATCCTCGCGGCACTCGCTAGTAACCGTAAGCTGTACGATTAGAAGAGCCGGTTCGTAGCTAGCGACCGTAACAATAAAGCTAGTACGTTTAATAATATAGGGGTAGCGGTATCTATACCCGTTGCAGCGCCTATTCCTAAGGATAATAAGGATTTGTAAGGTATAGAATGGACTTTGTTTTCCTCGAAGAGGGTAAGTACTCGCAACGGAGCGGCGCCTTTAAAGTCTCTATAGTCACGACGTGCACATAGGTTAACAACTATTTAAGCACGATTACTTTTTATTCTTAGGTAATGTCTTCGGCTACCGTTCGCGCCTACTACGCTTAGGCTTCGCCTTAAATATATCTAAAGCTTCGCAGTCCTTAATATTGTTATAGGGCTCGAATGTAGTATACTCCTCTAGCTAGCCCTTCTACTTAACGAGATACATTATCTGTCCTTTAACCTTCTTAGCCTATAGGATCTCTTTAACTTCCTACTCTCCTACTTTATCCGCGACTAGCATTATTACAACCTCTTCGGGGTTCTCGCACCTAGTCCACGGCTCTAGAAGGGAGACATAGAATACGTTGTATATTCGTGTCGTGTTTAGCAACGCTAGACGATATAATTGCGTACCGACAATGTCGATTACGCGGAACGGTCTAACGAACTTTAGTCCTATCTTCTTCTTCGGAAGGTCTATCTTTAAGTTCTTAGTAGAGAGGAGCATAAGGTTACCGACGACATAGCTTCTCGCTTTGCGTCCCTTGTTATAATGCTTCTTTTACATTACTATAGCATACTCCTAACGCTCCGTTAACCGTTCGTGTTACTCTCGTAACCGCTTCGCTATATCTATAGCTACCGGCGCCCTTCCCTTAAGAGTCTCGTCCCGAGACGATAATAACGCAATAAGGTTAGGATTCCAACCGTATAGTGTATAGAATAGGCTCTGCTTTAGAGTCCCTTACAGACTATTGTTGTAGGCAAATTCAGCCTAGTACAACACCTTCGCCTACTTAGTTTAATCCTCGCCGATATAGATACGAAGGTACTACTCGAGGGTCTAATTCGCCTTCTTAGTCTAACTATCTATTTAAGGGTAGAACGCTATTAACAGCCTCCTTTTAATCTTTGCCTTAAAGCAGAAGTTAGACTAATACTAGCTTGTGAAGACAGAACCTCTATTACTTACAATGCTTCTCGGCACGCCGAAGAAGCGAATTACTTCTCGTTTAAGAATACCTATAAGATTAGCACTCGTGCACTACTTAGTTGTGGGCACGAATCTTACTATTTTGGTGTATCGGTAAACAATTATAAGTATAGCAGTAAACACCTAACCGTTCAGCTTACTCGGAGGTAGATCGGTAATAAAATCCATAGAAATGTCTTACTACGCTCTTCGTAGAAGCGGGAGCGAAGCTAATACGCCGTAAGGCCGATAGTGTCGCGCTTTATTTATAAGACATTTATTGCATCTAGCAATGTATTTAGCGACGTCTGTTGCAAGACGTAGCTAGAAGTACTTGCGCTTTATTAACTCGATAGTCTTGTCCTTACCGAAATAACCGGCTAAGGGATTATCGTAATGTATACGCATAATCTACGCTCTTAATGCGTAATCCTTAGGGATGTACATAGCGTCGCTATAGTACAATATCCTATCTCTACTTGTGTACTCGTATCCTAACTCGGATCGATACGTAGAGCTATATACCTCTACTTTCGTAAGTAGTTCGCAAGCCTCTTAGTCGAGCTTCGTAATAGATCTTACGTAGTCGTAGAGTAGGCTAGGAATGTGCACATATAGACCGTCGTCTCTAACGATAGCACGTACGACACTCCGAGGTAAGGATACGGCATACGATCCGTCTAACGGCGCCGTCGGCGTCGTGGATATAGTCCTTTTAGACTCGATTAAATCGAAGGTCGTATTAATCCTTCTAGTCGATAGGCTATTAGCCTAGGCAAGCGTTGCTATGCCCTCTAACTAAGCTCGTAGCTTGTTCTAGAGACTCGGCAACAGCATATTCAAATAATCTGTTGTCTCTTTCGTAGTTAGTTCGTAATCGCTTCGGCGTAAGGGCGTATCGGCTAGGTTAAGTTTCCCGGCGCGATGCGTAATTATAAAGTTATAAGGCGCGAGCTCTACGGCCTAACGCGCCTACCGACCGTTTAATTGCTTTATAGTTATAAAGCTCTTAAGGTTGTTGTAATCTACGATTACGTTAACCGTATACGTAGTACCGTCTAAATATAGACGCTACTATTTGAACGCCGCAACGACTACGAGCAACTCCTTATTATAAGTCTCGTAATTTATCTCCGTAGGAAGCATTTTCCTCGACTAAAAGGCGATAGGGTGCTACTTAGCGTCGAAGAGTTAGGAGAGGATTCCGGCGATAGCAAAATTAGATATATCGGTCTCTATACGTAACCTCTTTGCGGGGTTAAAATGCTTTAGGATTAGGGCCTCCTAGAAGGCTCTCTTTAATGCCTTAAACGCCTCTTGTTAAGGGGCTTACTACTCGATCGGACCCGGCTTCTTGCCGTTCTTAGCTCCTTTCGAAAGGTCCGTTAAAGGCTTAACGACCTTGGAGTAATAGGAGATAAATCTCCGGTAGAAGTTAGTAAAGCTAAGGAACGCTTGAACTTCCTTTAACGTAGTGGGCGTAGGCTACTTAGCGATCGCACTAATCCTGCTAGTGTTAATAGTAACTCTATTAGTAGTTACTACGTAGCCTAAGAAGTCTACTAACTTCTTAAAGAAGCTACACTTCTTGAATTAGGTATACAGCCGAAATTTCCGTAGGCGCTCTAGTACTACGTAAACGTCGCGAACGTGTTACGTATAGGTTGCGCTATATATAAGGATGTTATCCAGATACACTATACAGCACATATTAACAAGGCCTTGCAAGGTACGGTTAATGTATGTCTAAAACGTCGCTAGCGCGTTCGTAAGCCCGAAGGGCATTACTTTATACTAGTAACTCCCGTACCTAGTACGGAAGGTAGTCTTCTACCGATCTTCCTTCTTAATAGCGATGCGATAATACGCCTAGGTAAGATCGATCGTAGTATAGTACTCGTAGTTTATTAACTAATCGAGCGTCTCGGCGATTAAGGGTAGCGGGTAGCTGTTCTTAATAGTGATTTCGTTTAATCTACGATAATTAACATAGAGTCGGAGGGTGCTATCTTTCTTTAGAACGAAGAGGATAGGCGCACCCGCCTTACTATCGCTAACTTCAAACTAATTGTTCTTAATGCCCTCTATAAGATACGTACGAAGCTCGCTTTATTCTCTCGGCGATTAATAATACGTCTTCTTTAGGGGAGGCGTTATGCCCGGCTTAAGATTAATCTTATGCTCGATCCTATCGCAACGCTTTCGTAACTGCTCCGGCGTTAGGAAGAAGACATCTATATAAGCCTTTAGCTTATCTAGTAGATCTGCTACGGTAAACTCCGTGGGCTTTATAGAGATCGCGTATACTACGCGACTCCTTCGTAAATCTTTCGCGAATACGTAAGGATCGACAACTTCGATCTTTCGTAGAATAGGGTGCTTACTATAATGCTACGCGTCGTTGCCGCTGTTAACGATTATACCTTATGAACGTCTCTAGGGCCGACTAAGAATTATACTAGGTTCTAGCATCTTATATACGTAGAAAGTCCCCTATATTGTCTTAGTTACTCCTATAGAGTCGGTAAGCCGCACCCGAAGGGTGTGCGCTCTATAATAGTATCTAAGCTCGCCGGTAAAGGTAGAGACCCTTAGTAGCACTGCTCTCTTATTAATAGGTATACCCGTCTTTAAAACGAACTCCCTCGAAACGACATTTATATCTACCGTATTATCGAGGAGAAAGCTCGCCTTATGCTCCGCACTCGCCGTGGGTATTACGACTACACCGCGGTAGCGGGGCGCGTAGTTTGCGTCCACTTTATCCTAAGGCGGCTCCGGACTTAAGGATCGGATTCCTTCTTTAAGTCCTTCGCTTTTTTCGAATCGTCTTTAAGGGTAGCGACCTTACGTACGCTTAACTACTTGCTTGTACAATTAGTAGCGTAGTGCCCCTTCTTATTATATATATAGCATACGATGTCGGCGAGGTCCCTCGACGGATGCTTATTATCCTACCCTATATTCGTAGGCGGTCCGCGGTTACTTCGGTCGTACGGTTTTAAGTCCCGCTCGCGACCCTTCTTGTTTCCGCGCTTACTCTTCTTATTACTCCCTTCCTCGGCGTCGTCGTTACGGGCGTACTTATTCCTAGCGGTAGCCTTATTATAGTTCCGGTCTACGGCTTCTAAGCGCGTCGCTAACGTAACTACTTCGGCCCGAGTAGTCGGCCTTTCGTAATTCTTTACGATGTCCTAACGGAGCGAAGACTTAATCTTTACGAGGAAGTGCCTTATAAGCTGCTTCTCCGTATAGTCTAGCTAGCTCTCTAGTATGTTAAGTTTAATCGCGAAGTTCTTAACGTTCTGGTCGGTCTTCTAATAAGCCGTCTCGTAATCTAGCATTACGCTAAGAAGGCGATTAATAGGATTACTAACTACGTTACTAACGAACTGCTTAAAGTCTTCCTAGGTGCAATTATTAGGCACTAAGTTGTCCTAGTAGCTATTGTGCTAAAGATCGGCTATATTACCCCTAAGCTATATAATAGCGTAAGAAACGCGAGTATAGTCGGTAACGTAGTAATAGCTAGAGTTAAGGAACACTAGGTCTAACTAACGAAGGAAGTCCCTAGCC
>JALRMM010000745.1:0-10587 GCA_026122155.1 Zymoseptoria crescenta
CGCGCTGCGTCGGCTAGCGATTTCGCCTTGGACGTTAGTCCCTTGGTTAGGAACTCTCTCGATAGGATCCTATCGATAGAGCCCGAATCGGACCTATATGCGACCCGCATTAGGGTGAATTCAGACCCGGAGTAGACTTTCGTGTTGTGTACGTATGTAGTAGTAGGAAGAAGCACCGCCTAGTCGTCCTGGTCCTAGTTATAGTAGATCCTTAGGTACGCTTCTAACTACTAGTTCGTTCGCTCCGTTTAGCTATCCGTTTGGGGGTGAAACGCCGTACTTAGTCGTCTCTTAACCGTTAGGTAGAAGCATAGTGCGCTCCAGTACGTACTAGTGAACACCGACCCTCGATCCGACACTATCTCCTCTAGGGGGCCTAATTCGCATACGATGCGGGTGTATATTAGGTCTCCTAAGGTATAGGCGTCGATCGTGTCGTTTATAGGGAAGTACCGGACGTACTTTAAGAGTCTATTAACGACTACTAACACAGCGTTGTACACCTTGCCGTTGAATCCCTTTAACGGTAGCAGGCCGACGATAAAGTCTATCGATAGTAACTTCCACGGCTCGCTAGGGACGGCAAGGGGTTATAGCCGACCATATAGTTTATAGTGTTTTGTTTTAGTTCGTTAGCAAACATCGTATGTCTTAACGTATTCGTTAACGTCGTTCGTTAGTCCCTTCTAGTAATACTTGGAAGCGATAGTCTCTTACGTACGCTAACGACCGTAGTAGCCTATAGTGGGGTCGTCGTGGTTTCGCCGGAGGATTTCCCTCCTTAATGCTTCCGAGTTGGGGACGTAAACCTTCCTATTACAGCGTAGGAGTCCACTTAAGTCGAACGCCTACCGGTCGTTCTCCTCTACTAGGTCCCGGTCTAGTTTAGGTCTACCTAGGGCCTAATTCGGGGCTAAGGCGGCCACGCCTAAACTTTGTACGGCTATCTAACTCCTTCGTTCTTAGATAGAAGGATCCGCTTGCTAGGCATCCCTAATTAAGTCGATAAATAAAGTCGGTGGGTCCGCCGAGTTCGCTATCTCCCCCTCCGCCGCAGCGGCAACGAGATAGTAAGGGACACGCACAGATATCCTAATCGAGGTGTTATCCTCGACGCTATAAACGGCGTATACGTGCCACTCTCGCGTCGAGAAGCGTGTTCGCACCGTGTTGTCGGTATAGGCCTCCGGCCTACCTATATCTAGGTTCTCCTATATAGATACAACTACGGGGTCCCGAGGGGCCTCTTATAGGTCTGAAACAGAGCTGTCTAGGTACAGCGTTCTTAGCGACTGTTGGAGGGTAGGTAAGGCTCCCTACATCTTATCCTCCTTCGCACCTTCCTTAAAGCCTACGAAGTAGTCCGGGCGGCGTAACAAGCCGTCCGTAGGGTTTAACTTCCCTAGCTTATACTTAATAACGAAGTCGTATGTAGCGAGTGTCTCGGCGATGCGAGCCTAGCGCCTATTTAATGTCTTCGTAGTTATAAAGTACCGCAGGTTGTAGTAGTCGGTTAGGACCTAAATCGGGTGTGCAGCACCCTCGAGGTAGTGCCGCTAGTGTTTAAACGACTCCGATATAGCTATTAGCTCCTTATTAGGCGTATAATATCGGATCTCCGGTCCCACCTAGCTCTTGGAGTAATATGCTACGGGGTGCTAATAGCGGTCTCCCTCCGCGTCCTCCCTTAGCTATAGTAGGATACCGGAGTATGCCGCATTAGATGCGTCGGTAATTACTATAATTAGTAGGGCAGGATCGAAATGCTAAAGCAGGGGTGCATCTATAAAGGCCCGTTTCAGGTCTAAGAACGCTCTATCGGAGGCCTCGTTCCACTCGAACGGTCTACGGATTACTTGCTTCTTACTACGCCTTCCCTCTACTACCTAGCTACCGGACAGCATGTCGTTAAGGGGTCTCGCAATCTTCGAGTACCTATATATAAACCTCCGGTAGAAGTTCGCGAACCCTAGGAACACCTATACGTCTCTATAAGACTTAGGTTATAGCTAGTTACGGATCGATTTAATCCTTTTCTCGTCTATAACTACGCCGGAGGGCGTAACAACGAACCTAAGGAACTCTATACGATTAGTGTGGAACTCGCACTTAGTTAGCTTCGTATACAGCTTCCATTCCTCGAGCCTCCTAAGGACTTGCTTAACATAGCGTCGGTAATCTATCTCGTTTTTCGAGTAGATAAGGATATTATCCAGATACACTACGCATATAGTGTCCACTAGTCCTGCAAGGGCCTTGTTAATGTAGGCTTAGAAGGTAGCGGGCGCGTTAGCTAGCCCAAACGGCATAACGAGGTATTCGAATAGGCCGTACCTTGTTTTAAAGACTGTCTTCCACTCGTCTCCCTCTTTAATCCTTATCCTATAGTAGGCATCCCTAAGGTCTAGTTTAGTAAAGATTCGGGCCTAACTTAGGCGGTCTAGCATCTCGCTAATAAGGGGGAGCGGGTACCGGTTCTTTACCGTAACTCTATTTAGTCCGCGGTAATCCACGCATAGGCGCATCTCGCCGTCCTTTTTAGGAACGAAGAGGATCGGTGCCCTATAAGGGCTCTTGCTAGGCCTAATCCAGCCCTTCTTTAGGGCTTTATCGAGGTATTCCCGTAGGATTACCAGCTCTTTTTGTAAGAGGTTGTATATTAGCATCTACGGTAGGGTTTTCCCTTCTTCGACGTCGATCGTATAGTTATATTGGCTGTTTCGAGCGATAATGCCGGCTAGCTTCTTACTAAACACGTCGTATTTACGGTATTTAGCAGGCACTCGGTTAATATCTACTTGCTCTACCGCGGCGACTGCGAGCATAGTCTTGTAGACCTGCTTTAGGAGTTCTTCGAGGCCCGGCTGGCCCTCGTAGGCGGTGCGATATCGCTCGTAGCATAATAGAGCCGCTACCTAGTGTTCGCATCGTCTGTTAGGGTCCAGCTCTATCGGATCCTTGTCCTAATCGGCGTGGATTGCTATCGGTTCTACAATAGCACTATCTGGGGCGTTAATTTCGACTATTTCGGGGATAAATAGGGCCTAATCCTCGTCTTCCCCGATTTCCGCGCCTACTAAGAACTGTCCGTTCTATTTAATAGCGGCTTTACTACTAAAGATAGCGTGTAGTGCTATGCCCGTAGGGTAGTCCCTTTGTAGCTAGTCGTCCGCTTCTATTTCCTTGTCTCCTTCCTTATTATCGCCGGCCGCCTACACGAGCCTTCCTAACCGGAAGTAAATAAGGGGGTTAGCTGCGAGGATCCAGTCCTATCCGAGCACTATGTCGTACCTAGTAAAGGCGGCTGCCTAGAAGGTCTAATTTACCCCTTTTTCGTCCCCGTTAGAGTCCTTAGCTAGGACTACAATATCGTAACCTTTATAAACCGTTATCCGGTAGTTATTAAGGAACTTAACACGCGGTGCAGGCGCTCCGTTGCTAGGTATCTAGAGCGATTGTACTTAATATTGCGCGATAAGGTTAATCTACGCTCCGTAGTCGACCAGAGCCTTTAGCGTATATAGCTTCCTATCTCTACCGCGGATATCCACGTTAATCGCAAGGCGTCTTTCTCTCCCTCTCGATTTTGGCCCCAGTTTAAGGGAGCTGAGTTGTGCAACTACAACTTCAACTAAGGCTACTCTTTTCCCTACTCCTTATTGCCGGCCGGGGTGCGATTTACACCTAATGCGGGGCTGTTATAGTTCGCGAAGTTTCCGCGTCCCCCTCGCTATCTAGGTCGGAAGCTAGCGCCTCTACCTCTTAGTGCCGGTAGAGGGTTCGAGCCTATTAAAGGTCCGTTTTGGGCCTGTTCCTAGTCCTTTTTGGGCCTAGTGTCTCTCGCCCTTAGTCTTCCCTTAGGGAAGAGCACGTTCTCGTATACCGACGCGGCCTCTATAAGTTCCGTAACGTCGAACGCGTTCGCGAGCTTCTCGTTTCTGTCGATCTCGCTTCTTACGTCCTCTAGTAGCTTAGAGTAATAGAACCCCTTACGGTTTCCTCGTTCCTCTAGTACGGTTATTAGCACTACGTCTATACGAGCCTTAAGCCCCTACATATGCGTATAAAAGTTGCCGATAGATTAGTTTGGAAGTTGCTTGCACATCTAGTACTAATTAGCTAGCTCCGCTATGCGTGTAGCCTTTAGTGTAATCTAGTTACGGAGCACCTCCTTTAGGTCGCTCCACTCGAATACCCTATCTTCCGAGTAGTCCTTAGGGTTTTAGGACTAGTAACGCACAATAGCTACTCGGAGGTCCTTTAGCCTAACCCTTTCGATCGCCTAGGCAGTGCGGCGAGAGCGATAATTAGCTAGCATGTTGTCCGGCACGTCGTAGAAATAGAAGCGGTTTTCGCAGTTACTAATCCAGTTACGGAGGGCCTCCGGGGTAGCGGTTTTAAGAGTGCATCCCGGCCCTAACTTAAGAAGGCTCTAAATCGGGTCCGAATTAGGCCTAGGTCCGCGGTGCGTTAGGTCTACGCTCGAGGTTGTCCTCTTCCTTTTTTTAATTAGGTCTAGTTCTATCTCGTAGATAGCTATAACGTCTCTTCTCGCGTTTACGTGCTCTATCCTTTCCTCCGGACTTATGCTATCTAGCGATCTCTATCGAAGGGACTAAAGGTAGTCGCGGACATATCGAGGGACCTGAAGATAGTTAGGGTCGGTGTCCGGGTCTATTAGTTCTATTCTAGGGCTTGTTAGGGTCTAGTTCCGTTCTAAATCGGGTCCTTCGTCGTCGTCGTATATCCGCTAATCTACCGTTCCAGCATCGGATCGATTCTCTAGCTCGGCTAATAGGCGGGTGGATCTACTTATGCGTCTAGCCGAACGTTCGGCCGCTTTGCCCTTTAGTAGCATCGTTTCGGTGCTAAATTAGACCTGCTCTAGTGCTTAGTACGGCTAATCCCTTTGTAGGTTAAGAGGCAATATACTGTAAGGGAGTGTAATTAGGTAGTAGCTAACACGTACAAGCAGTCTGTATACGAATGTCTATATTGCCTACCGAAGGGAACCGAAGGGAGGCAGAAGGGAACAAAAGGGAGGTGTGCGTACCAAGGCCTCGTACGGGCCTGCTTCGGGCTAGCATTAGGCCCGGAGCAGGCCTGAATCAGGTCTGTAGCAGCCTGGGGCGCCAGCTCCCTAACAACTAGCTATAAGCTCGTTTAAAAATTACCTCGATACCTAATTATCTCGTCGCATAACTGCCTTATTCGAGATAACCGAATTTGTATAACAAGCTAACTACCCCTCTTATTATTTTAGGGCACTAGAACACCGACTCTATAGGGAATATCTACCTTAACGATATCCCTTTAGACTTCGTACGTAGCATAGCCGGTTTTAAGATGTTACTAGGCTCCTTCTTCCTTCCGAGAGCATATAAAACGCTACCTTAAGAGCTATAGAGCCAGATATAGCTATAGCTAGATTAATAGACGGATAAATCCTTTACTAGCCGGTTAGAAGCTAATGCTAACCGCGCTAGTTACTAGCTTATACGTCTACTACGTTACCTTCGCGTTGTTATTCTTTAAGACGCTATCCTTCTATAAGAGCGATATCCCTTATACCTCGTATAGACTTATACGGCGTTTAAGCATCCCCTATAGAAGCCCTTTAGCGTACGCGTGCGTTAGAGCATCCTTAAGAACCCTAAGTAGCTACTAGCTAGCGATATTAACCGTCTTATACTAGCAATCGCTATAGAGATAAGGCAAATAAAGACGAGCATTATAAGCTAGTCCGCGGTTGTTAAGCACCTTACCCTTTAGTAGCGGACGTAGCTAAAGGAGGTTATAAGCGGTGCTAATAAGGATCTTATTGCCGCTCTAAGTAGCATAGTTACTAACAACACGTAGGCTATAATAGCTATAATTGCGAACGCCGAGCAACGAGCTAACGATGCTGCCGTAGCTACGCTATTAGATAAACTCGTTCAGTCTACTATAGCTATAGCCGCCGCATAGATAATAGACGACGACGCTATAGACATTAAGGCTAGGCCCTTACTATAAGAGCTATACGACTCGGTGGACTTCCTATAACGATAGCGGACTCTACTACTAGTAGAGTCGTCGTCGACGGTGTTACCGCTATTAGCCGCTCTAGCTAATGCGACTACCTTTAATACTAGTTACTTTAATACGTTACTAGTCCACGCGGCTATTACGTCCTCGTTCGCACCGGCTCTAGCCTTATCGCTAGTACGACGCCCTCTCGGTCTACTAGCTTATCTAGTATTCGAATATACTAAGCTAAAGGACATAACGTTAACCGTAGCTACTCTATAGCGTAAGTAGTACGATAGGGAGCCTAGCCGACCGTCTATTAAATATATAGAGCGACAATATAAGGGAAAGTAGCGTAATAAACGCTATAGAGCCCCTAAGGCGTCCGCTAACTTCTTTAGTATACGGAAGCATATTATCGACGAAGTGTACGAGCTCTTAAGCAGTCGCTTCGGCTCTATAGTATTAGCAATCTAACACCTTAATTAACGCATAGTAGACGAACGTATGCCCTTACTAAACAAGCTCGCTAGCGTATTAAAGAGCGAGTAAGGCGTAGCTAAGCGGAGGAAGCGCATCGCTTAATAACGACGGAGGCTATAGCGTTAGCTACAATTCGTACCTAAATTGCACTAATTACTATAGCCTCCGTGTAAAGGCGATAGGGTCTATAGCAATATAAGGAACGCCTAGTATCTACTAGATAAAAGGTGAGACTAATTCTTGCAGAATTTAATGTGCGAGCGCAAGCCCTTCGCCTTATATACGGTAGGCATGCGCTAAGCATTCGTTACCTCCTTAGTTATACGACCGAAGGATAACTTTACTCGACCCGGATTACTACCTTTAGTAGTAATCCTTACAGCAGTCCTTAGCGGTACTATTACAATTGCCTCCTCTCCTTATAAGCGTCGTCCTCGGCGCGCTTATAGGGGATTTAGTAGGCTTACTTCGTAATTACTTCGCGATTACTTCGCATATTATACGGCACGAGCCTATATATATGCATCCGGTAACTTATTAGTTAGTCCGGCGGCAGCGTGCATATATCTATGCCGTCTGCTATAAATATTGCTCCTATAACATCTACTTCCGTTTAATGCATTCCTAAGTTGTTAACAACAACATTAACAAATATAGTAGATCGAGGGTGTCTAGGCGACGGTAAGTTTCTATACTTGTTTACCCTCTGTTTTTTGGAGCTAACTTTCTTAGATACTACGACCTTCGCATTACTCTCGCTTGGACTTCGTATACCGTACGCGGTGTATTATAAGTATATCTAATCCTTCCTCGGCCGAACGTCGACTCTTAATAGAGCTCGATAAAACTATACCGCCTCCGCGATAGTTTCGCGTAGTTTTAGTTCCTCTAGCTAAGAAAGATCCCGCGCAATTTAGCCGTTAACGTAGTAAGACTAAAGCTAAGCGGTCTAATAACCCTCTAGATCGCTCGTCCTAGTCGTAGAAGCCTTCTAAGCGGCCTAGCCTACGTATTACGGACACTTTAACGGACGACTCGATAGGTAAGCGTAGCTATAATTATCTCTAGCTTGTGCTAATTAGATTATAGCATACCGATTTAGCGCAACCCGCGAACCTAAGGTACGCTCGCGCGACTCCCTCGGCTTAGGTTCGGTCCTACCTAATAAGTCGGCGTAGCCGTTGGAGCCTCGAAAGAGATAGCGACCTATACGGCCTAAGCGTAAGAGCCTTTGAGATAGCTTCTATAAGATGTACTAATTACTCTAATAGAATCTAATAAGGATACGCCGCGTACGCGCGAGTCCTTCGGCTAACGTTCGGCGAATATTCCGACTCCTCGGAAATCTTCTAGTATTAAGAAAGCCGATCTAAAACGCGGCCGCGCTGCGGCTAGCTTTAAAGACGGTAACGAGGTTGTTACGTCTTTATCTAAGAAGCCTCGCACTTCGTCCCGTCTATAGACGAAAGCTACTATTACTAAGGGAGCTAATACTTCTTAGACTCCGAAAACTCCGCGCTCGAGAAAGGGAGCTACGAAGGCTCCGGCTACGGAAGTTTCTCCTATTATTAAGAATAATAATAAGGACGGTAAGACTATCGAGCCTCCGGCTACGACGTCTCTAAGTAAGGCGTATAAAGGTCCTCCGCCGCCTACTTATCCGAAGGTACTATATAGCGTCTATTCTCCTCGTCCCTACTAGCGCTATACTAGCTATATTAGTAAAGGTAACCGCGGCAACTACTCTCGCGTAGTCGACTACAATTGCTCGTATGCCTCGGTAAAGATCCGCTACGAAGGGTATAAGTAAGTACTTCGCTATCCCTTCGGCTTATATTCGCTAACTATCCGTAGGAGTGCTAAATAGGACTATAAGGAGCTCCCGCTCGGATGCCGTATCGCTTAGGACGCTACGGAGATAGCGCTATTAGATCTTCGCAACTTGGACGATAAAGCTACTATCGAGGACGTCGATACTACTCGCGAGGACGCTATAGAAAAGATCGTAGTCTTCTATTAGTTTCTCTCTAGCGCTTAGTAATTTAAGTTAAAACAGGCAAAGACTAATCCTACTCCTTAGCCTATTCTACTTATCGGCGAAGGCTTATAGAAGGTCTCCGATATCGCAGATTCTCTATATGTCCTAGCGGAGTTGGCCGTTCTCGTAAGTCTCTCGTATCCCCTTCGTATATTACGCGCTAACTATTATTTTAGGTCGTTCCGATAATTCCTATAGGACATTGCGACTTCGAAGGTATCCTTACGGTACTCGCTAGTAACCGTAAGCTATACAATTAGAAGAGCCGGTTCGTAGCTAGCGACCGTAATAATAAGGTTAGCACGTTTAATAATGTAGGGGTAGCGGTATCTATACCCGTTGTAGCGCCTACTCCTAAGGATAATAAGGATTTATAAGGTATAGGATAGACTTTGTTTCCTCGAAGAGGGTAAGCACTCGCAATAGAGCGGCGCCTTTAAAGTTTCTATAGTTACGACGTATATATAGGTTAACAACTATTTAAGCACGATTACTTTTCATTCTTAGGTAATGTCTTCGGCTACCGTTCGCGTCTACTACGCTTAGGCTTCGCCTTAAATACATCTAAAGCTTCGTAGTCCTTAATATTGTTATAGGGCTCGAATGTAGCATACTCCTCTAGCTAGCCCTTCTACTTAACGAGATACATTATCTGTCCTTTAACCTTCTTAGCCTATAGGATCTCTTTAACTTCCTACTCTCCTACTTTATCCGCGACTAGCATTCTCGTAACCTCTTCGGGGTTCTCGCGCCTAGTCTACGGCTCTAGAAGGGAGACATAGAATACGTTGTGTATTTATGTCGTGTTTAGCAACGCTAGACGATATAATTACGTGCCGATAATGTCGATTACGCGGAACGGTCTAACGAACTTTAGTCCTATCTTCTTCTTCGGAAGGTCTATCTTTAAGTTCTTAGTAGAGAGGAGTATAAGGTTACCGACGACATAGCTTCTCGCTTTGCGTCCCTTATTATAATACTTCTTTTACATTGCTATAGCATACTCCTAACGCTCCGTTAACTGTTCGTGTTGCTCTCGTAACTGCTTCGCTACATCTATAGCTACCGGCGCCCTTCCCTTAAGAGTCTCGTCCCGAGACGATAATAACGTAATAAGGTTAGGATTCCAACTGTATAGTATATAGAATAGGCTCTGTTTCAGGGTCCCTTATAGACTATTGTTGTAGGCAAACTTAGCCTAGTGCAACACCTTTACCTACTTAGTTTAATCCTCGCCGATATAGATACGAAGGTATTGCTCGAGGGTCTAATTTGCCTTCTTAGTCTAACTATCTGTTTAAGGGTGGAACGCTATTAACAGCTTCCTCTTAATCTTCGCCTTAAAGTAGAAGTTAGACTAATACTAGCTCGTGAAGACAGAACCTCTATTACTTCTAATGCTTCTCGGCACGCCGAAGAAGCGAATTACTTCTCGCTTAAGGATACCTATAAGATTAGCACTCGTGCACTGCTTAGTTATAGGTACGAATCTTACTATCTTAGTATATCGGCAAACGATTATAAGTATAGTAGTAAATACGGAACCGTTTAGTTTACTTAGAGGGAGATTAGTAATAAAATCCATAGAAATGTCTTACTACGCTCTTCGTAGAAACGTAAGTAGAGCTAATACGCCGTAGGGCCGATAGTGTCGCGCTTTGTTTATAAGACATTTATTGCACCTAGCAATATATTTAGCGACGTCTATTAGAAGACGTAGCTAGAAGTATTTGCGTTTTATTAGTTCGATAGTCTTGTCTTTACCGAAATAACCGGCTAAGGAATTATCGTAATATATACGTATAATCTACGCTCTTAATGCGCAATCCTTAGGGATATATATAGCGTCGCTATAGTATAATATCCTATCTCTACTTATGTACTCGTATCCTAACTCGGATCGATACGTAGAGCTATATGCCTCTACTTTCGTAAGTAGTTCGTAAGCCTCTTAGTCGAGCTTCGTAATAGATCTTACGTAGTCGTAGAGTAGGCTAGGAATGTGCATATATAGACCGTCGTCTCTAATAATAGCACGTACGACACTCCGAGGTAAG
>JALRMM010000746.1:0-10566 GCA_026122155.1 Zymoseptoria crescenta
CGCCTCCGTATAGTTACCTAGCTAATCTTCCAAAATAGTTAGCTTTATCGCGAACTTCTAGACGGTCTGGTTGTCCGCTTAATAAGCCTTCTTATATTCTAAGGTAACGTCCAGTATGCAGTTTACTGGATCCCCGACTACGTCCCGTATAAAGGTGCGAAAGTCGTCGAAGGACATACGACGAACATCCGCTATACTATAGTTCTAGTGCCACTTCTCTTACGGGTCTCCTACGAGGTACATTACCCTATATAGGATCTTCTCCCTCTCTATCGAATATGCATCTACCGAGAGCTTAAAGATAAGTTCGAGCTTACGGAGGAACTATCGACTCTTAGTAACACTCTCTCCCTTAAAGTTCCTTAGCTCTTTCAATTTTGGACGTAAGGCTAGGCCCCTCGTAGGCGGCACTCCAGCGCTTAGTAGGCTAGACGTGGACTCGGGAGTCCCGACGCTATCCTAACTAAGCTATCGACGACGATGTTCGATAGAGTCCGCTATAGCGATGGAGCTATTATCTCCTACTCCTAGAGTGCTTCCGTCCGGCGGTTCTACGGCGGCTATGCGACGCAACTCCTATACGCGGACGCGAGCGTTACGTAAGCGAAGCGCCGCCGAAAGCCTTGCCGCTTCCTAGTCTAGCTTATTAATCTCTATCTCCACATCGGGAACCGACATAGTCGATTAATTGGATAGTGCTACCGACCCTTGTCGTTCGCTTACAGCCCGCTAAGGAGGAGTAGGTAGCTCGCCGGTAGGTATCTCGTCCGCTATTGGGTTCTATGGACCGCGGGCTCTTAGAGAAGAATTAGAATTGTAAGAAGTATAAAGATATCGCAGTGTATAGAACGCTAGCTAGTAATTCCACTAGTAATGAAACTAATTCTTGCTGTTGTTAAGTTGCACATGCGTGCCTTATAATATACGACTGTGCGTTACGTAAGCGGCATTCGCCGCCACGCTCGGCGTCGTATTATCCACGTATCGTTAACGACCTTACCTGAGGTCCAGAGCTAGGCTATGCCTTAGCCTTCCTTAACATATACCTAATAGTAGGTTAATAAAGGACTTATTAAATTGGATTATATTACCGGACTAAAGAACACTATAGACATCTTTACTAAGGCGCTAGATAACGGGAAGTTTATCTACTATACGGAAAAACTAGGGGTTTATAGGTTAAACGTAGATAGATTAACGAAGAAAGCGAAGAAGGAAGTAAGGGTAATGTTCTAGAGACGGAGGTATAAGGAGGTACAATAAGCGACTTTAGGCTCGGCGGGCTACTACTCTTTTCCCTTAACTTACTAGCTATAAGAAGGGTTTTTAATAAGAGCACCAGGAATTTAGTAGGAGTTATAGGTATTAGAGTTATAATTATAACCGATTATCGGTTAAGTAGGAGTGTTAGAAGGTAGATTAGCTAATCCTTAGTAACCGATATCGGTACCTATATTAATATAAGTTATAGAGAGGTAGATTAATCCCTTCTTTAATCTAATAGCTTATAATCTTCAATATAGCCTTATAAGCGCTAAACATTCGTCCGGATAGCTACTCTATACCTAGTCTCCTCCTTATTATAACTTTATACGGACGACATCTTACCTCTAGTAATGCCCTTATAATAGTAACTACAATTGGCCGAAAACTAAGCGCTAACTACCGGCGTTGCAACGTAACTATAGTATATAGTAAAAGCTACGTATAGGTATGTTCTAGTTAGTAATATTCTATGTATAGTAATATCTCCTAGATTCTTACCTATAATTAGTAGGCTTTAGCGATATAAGGATATAGTTATATTATTAGTAGTTAATAGAGTAGGTATTACTATATAGAGGTTGCCGGTTTTAGTATAGTAGGGTACTAAATCCTCGTAGAGCGGTATCCTTATACCTACTATTATCTTAAAATCTATTAAATTTAGTATATATTATATCTAGCTCTTACTATAGCTCGCTAGTTATTTACTAATCTTTAGAAGTAGTCCCTCCGTACTTATAGGCTTGCTTATCCGAAGGCTACTTAAGGGCTAGCTCTATAAGTAGTTTAAGAAGGAATATAGTATTAAGCTTAGCTAGTCTACGTACTCTAATATCCTTAGTAACCGCTTTAAAGTGCTTAATAATATAGGAAGAGCTAGAAGCGCTAGTAAGAGCGGTAGTAGACTAGTTATATAGCTATAAAAGAGAAGGGTATAGTAAGAGTTATATCTAGAGCTAGAGTATATACTCTTCGAGTTCGTATAGCGTATAGAGTAGAAGTAGGGCATTATAACTAGTAATATAATTAAGCTAGAAGCTAAACTATTATAGTTAGATAGCCCTTAGTTTTACGGTTAGAAGGAGCTAGCTTTTAGTAATAGCTAGCTAGCTAGCTTTAAGGCTTAATATAGTATAAAAGGAAGGAAGCGTAAGGGCGAGGCTAGTAGTATAGATATAGCGTAGTTATAGGTAGATATAGTAAGTTAGTATTAGTAATAGTAGTAGTAGTAGAAGGTTACTATTACTATTATTTATAGCTAGTTATATAAGTAATAAAATTAAAGTCTAATTTATTTCTACTTCTTCGACTATATTACTCCTAAAGTATCTATAACTATAATAAGACTAGCCTCTATTAGCGTATAATTCCTAATAGACTACTTAGTACTAAGGATTAGTCTAGTATTAAGAAGGTTAAGGATAGGCTTATAATCTACTTTATATATAATGCCGACGGCTCGAGGAAGTTAAAGCTATAGCTTATTAACAAGTAGTTTAAGCCTCGTTATTTTAGATAGTATAATATCTATTATATTCGGAAGGCCTTTAGTATTAAGTAGTATACTAATAAGTTAGCGTAGATAATAGGAGCTATCTTTATAAACTACTTATACTAGTTTAATAAGTAGATTAGGGTACTAGCGCTCTTACTAATTGTTATAGGTAAATATCGTATATATAGAATATTTAGAGTATTTATAGATATAGTAAGTTTAATAAGAAAGTAGCCCGAAATCTAGTAGTAAGCGTATAGAAAAGTATAGGCTACTAAGATAAAGTATAGAGCTACGCTACGTATCCTTAGATAGGTGCTAGTCCCTTATAATACCCCCTATCTCTATCTAGTACGAACTTTTTTAGCTAGTTTCTGCTATAAAGTAGGTATAATAGCTCTTCTACTACTCGCTCTACCTAGAAGGTAGTAATTAGCTAGCCTTTCCTCCTTACTATCCGCCTTTCCTCTATATTATTGCTTGTCTATTAGTATTATTGCGGGTTCCTCTATAATAGTTAAGAAATTCTTTACTCCTTACTCCTATTTTCCTAGTATTATTAAAAAGGTAATAATATAAAGAAATTGTACTCCTAGCTTGCTAAACGAGCTATATAACCCTATAAATCTATTATTTGTTTTTAACTACTACTACTATACTACTAAGGTATACTCTTACTAAGAGAATAAGTATTTAAGCCTACCTTTTCTATCTAGGTCTCTACTACTTTTCTAACTAATTTCTAGATATCTATACGTAATCTCTATATAGCTTTTCTTAATTACCTATAACCTACTCTAACTATACCGGCTACCGCTCTAAATCTGCCGGTTCCTACTTAAAATTAACCGTAAGCCGCTTCTCCTTAAGCTACTAGCTATATATACTATATGGGCTATACTAAAGCTAGTATTAATTATCTCCCTTAACCTATAAGTTTCGCTCCCTACCTCTTTTTATTTAGACTCTACTAATAACCTTAGTCTACCTACCTACGTATATACTAAAACTACTATAATAAGTATAAAAACTACGAGTAGCTATATATACCTCGCATAGTCCGCTCTAAAAGCATTACTAATCGTCTAGTCCTAAACTTACCTATATTATATATATAGTATAGACCCGTATAATTACCTAGTAGGCTACGTAAGTACTCTTAGACCCCGCCCTAAAACTATTAGCTAACGCTCCTCTAGTAATAATATCTACGACAACTTATGCGCTACCCTTAAGGCTTAGTAAGCCTTAAAGCTAATATAGGTATCTAGGTTACTTTCTATATAAGGTTTCTCTTCTTCTTTAGAGACTACTTAAAAAATAGTACTAACTACTCTAATAGTCTTATAGCTCTAGAAGTTTCTTATTTAGTAGTGGATATTATTACTTAGTAAGGATAGATATATAGATCCTCTATTTCCCGCTAGAAAACCTATACTAACCGACTTAGTACTAGTAGTACTCCTACTAAGTTAGTACTTAGAACTCGCTACTCCTTATAGATAGCTAAGTCTACCTATTTAGTCGTAGGTTCTACCTTTCTATAATAGGATAGTTAATAAAAAGGTCGTTCTACTACTAAATTCTCTATATCTCCCTTTTTATTCTCTACTTCCCTATAAATCCTTCGGACATTACGCGTTTTAGGCTAGGGTATATATGTAAATAGGCGCTACCCTTTCCGTTTATTCTTTTTCTTCTCCTATACTTCTCGTAGCCTATCTTTAACTTAAGCGTCTCTATATTTCTTCTCGAATTTGTCTATTATAGCGTTATCCTCTAGGTTTTCTAAGGGTTCCTACGTTAGATTATAGTAGCTACTCTATTTATATAACAGCACCGCTAGGGATTACTATAAGGATTACTACTAAGGTAGTAATCCGGGTCTAGTATGCTGTTGTCTTGTTGTCTCGTAATAATAGAGATAACTAATACTTAGCGTAAGCTAGCCGAATATAAGGCGAAGGGCTTACGCTCGTATATTAATTTCTATAAGAATTAGTCTTACCTTTTATCCAGTGGATATTAGGCGTTCTTTACATTGCTATAGACCCTATCGTCCTTACAATTCTAATTCTTCTACCTCTTCGAGGGTAGCAATCTATTAAACCCTATTAAGATTAAGAACTATTAAGATGCCTTCCCGACGAATTACTAGAGAGCCCCCGTAGGACTTACGACTAGACTAGTTGCCCGATATAGAGTAAGTGCTAGGGCCCTAGATATATAGAGAAGATCCTTAGGGATCCGAAGATAACTATACGTCGATGCTAGAAGAGTTCGTAGCCGAAGCTATTGCTAGGCTCGAAGCCGAAAAGGAAGCCTTAAAGAAAGAAGAAGTCCTCTATACCCTTTAGCTAGAAGTTTAGTAGATAAAGCTTAGCCGTAACCGTAACAATATAGAGAGGTAGGGCGTAGCACCGCGAGCGGCGGTATATAACCTATCGACTATCGATAATAACCTATAGAGTATTACGTAGTCTATTCGTACCGCTAGCGTATACTATCCGCCTAGTGTTGGAGGTAGACCTAAGCTTAAGGATCCTATCGTGTTTAAGGGATATAATATTAAGGAAAAAAGGGACTTTATTTGCTAGTTAGATCTAGTGTTCCTTAACTCTAGCTATTACTACGTTACCGACTATACTCGCGTTTCGTACGCTATAATATAGCTCGGTAGTAATGTAGCCGATCTTTAGTATAATAGCTACTAGGAGAGTCTAGTACCTAATAATTGTACTTAGGAAGATTTAAGCATTTTGTTCGTAATATAGTCGGTAATCCTATTAATTGTTTACTTAGTATAATGCTAGAGTACGAAACAGCGTATTAGAAAACCGAATAGAGCATTAAGAACTTTACGATCGAACTTAATATACTAGAGAGCTAGCTCGATTTTACGGAGAAGTAGCTTATATAGCACTTCCTTATAAAGATTAAATCTTCGCTCCGCTAGGATATTATAAAGAATTACGAAATGCCGACAACGCGAGCCGAAGTAGTTATACTAGCTACGCAATTAGAGGCCGCTAATAGAAGCTATACTAAGGCCCTCTCTAGAGCTAAGTATAGCCGTAACGAAGACTCTAAAGATAAGAGCAACAAGAAGAACAAGCGCGAATATAAAAGGAATCGTAATCGCGACTCGAAACTATACGACTAAAGCGATCGCGTACTACCTATAAATAGTAGGCGGAACTAGCTAAAGGATTTCGCTAACGTCGTGTGCTTTAAATGTAATAAGAAGGGGCATTACGCTACGACTTATACGGCGAATCCAACTAGTATACGTAAGGTTAACACCGCTAAAGAGGAGTCGAAAAAAGCGAAGGACTTAAAGAAGGGATCTAATCCTTAAGTCCGGAGCCGACCTAGAATTAAGTAGTTGTAAACTACGCGCCCCGCTACTATAGTATAGTCGTAATACCTATAGCGAGCGCGGAGTATAAGGCGAGTTTCCTCCTCGATAATATAGCGGATATAAACATCGTTTTAAGAGAGTTCGTTTTAAAGACGAGCATCCCCGTTAATAGGAGAGTAGTACTACTAAGAGTCTCTATCTTTACTAGCGAACTCGGATACTACTATAGAGCGTATACCCTTCGGGTACGGCTTATAGACTCTATAGGAGTAACTAAAGTAATTGTTACGGGTACCTCTCTAATAGCGCGATATATTCCCTAAAAGGGACTATGTTGCGCCCGTTAGTATAATCTCCGACCGGATTAGCGCCTTTACGTAATAAGGTCCCTAAACGGGCCTATATTACGACCGAAGGCCTCTATATAGGGAGGTAGAATCCTCTCTATTACGAAAGGGTATCGAATCGAGTCTTTTCTTACTAGTAATTTATACTACTACTCTTATAATACCCTTTTATAGTAATATAGGGGACTTTCTACGTATATAAGATACTAGGTCCTAATTTAATCTTTAGTTTAGCCCTAGAGACGTTTATAAGGTATAATCGTTAATAGTAGCTACGATACGTAGCATTATAGTAAGTACCCTATTCTATAGAAGATCGAAGTTATCGACCTATATGTCTTTACGAAGGATTTGCGAAGGAGTCGCGTAGTATATACGATCTCTATAAAGCCGATAGAGTATACCGTAGTAGATCTACCCGATAAACTAAAGGCTTATACCGATATCTTTTTCCTAACGCCGGAGTAGTTACGAAGGCGTTACGACGGAATCGAGTATAAGATTAACCTTAAGCTAGGTATAGCGCCTCCCTTAAAAAAGATGTATTATTAATTACCCCGAGAGTAAAGCGAGCTTGGTACGTATCTTATAGAGGGCATTCAGAACGACTAGTTTAAAGTTAGCGACAGTAAGGTAGGTATACCTATCCTATTCGTTCTAAAGAAAAATAGTACCCTATAGCTATATATAGATTATCGTGGATTAAACGAAATCACTATTAAGAATAGCTACCCGCTACTCTTAATCGCCGAGACGCTCGATTAGTTAATAAACTACGAGTACTATACTACGATTAATCTTACCTAGGCGTATTATCGTATCGCTATTAAAAAGGAATATTAGTAGAAGACTACCTTCCGTACTAGGTACGGGAGTTACTAGTATAAGGTAATGCCCTTTAGGCTTACGAACGTACTAACAACGTTCTAGACGTATATTAATCGAGCCTTACAAGGCCTCGTCGATATATACTATATAGTATACTTAGACGACATCCTCGTCTATAGTATAACGTATTCGTAATACGTTCGCGATATTTACGTAGTACTTAAGCGCCTACGGAAATTCTAGCTATACGCCTAGTTTAAGAAGTATAGCTTCTTTAAGAAGTTAGTAGACTTCTTAGGGTACGTAGTAACTACTAATAGGGTAACTATTAATAATAGTAGGATTAGTACGATCGCTAAGTAGCCTATACCTACTACGTTAAAGGAGGCTTAAGCGTTCCTTAGCTTTACTAACTTCTACCGGAGATTTAGACCTTATAACGGTGCGGTTAGGCTAGGTTAGGTTTTAGAAACCTAAGTTGGAATTTAGCTGCGGCTTTACTAGGTTCACCGCAAATTTTAGGATAACTAAAGAAAAACGGTTAACCAAAATTTTTATTAGGTTAACCGTATAGATTTTTAGGATTAACCTAAAGAAATAACCTAAACGACATAAAGTATAGAATTGTCCAAAAATATAGAATGTATTACCTATCGTTTTACTATCGCGTCTAGCGCTATTAGGTAGTTATATACTCCCGGAAACTACCTTAAACATAGGTAGCGCGGATAGTAAGGTAGATATAAATAGCGCGGATAGTAGGGTAGTATTCTAAGGTTTCTCTTACCCTTAACTTCCTCTTATAGTATACTAGGTTCGAGTTTCCGGTCGGATACTCTAAGACTATCCTTAATAAGGACGCCGGTCGTTAAACGAAAGACTATCTTCCGCATTAAAATCTTTTATATGTTCGAATTTTTGCCTATAGGTAGGTCTATTTCGTTACCGACTATATATACTAGCTATACGTTAAGTCCGTTAACTCCGAAGCCTATAAGTACGACCGGCTAGGAGCCGGTAGTAATAACGTTATCCTAAGATCCCGGAATTCGCGCTACTCTTAGCCTAAATTAGCGGCTCTAACAATTCGCTTCTAACACTATAAACTAAGATATCGAGATTTCGACGTAGGTAAAAGCTAATAGCTTTAACAACTATACCGCCGGCTATAGTACTATCCTCGCACTATATATAGGACAACTCTCTAGCTAATTTCGATAAGATCCGGCCATTTTTGGAGGTCTAACTTATTAGACCTACTTTTTCTCGAGATCTTAAATTCTAACGTTATCTTTTAGTCCTTAGCGGCGGTCGCTATACCTCGACTTCCGAAACATAATAACATTATAACATCGTCGGTATTTAACGTCCGCTACTCTAAATCGAAGGCGCCGACTACTAAAGCCGGCTATACGCCTTAGTACGAGACAAGCTATATACTAAATTGCGACCGCGATATATAAACTACGAATTTTCACTCGGAATTAATCTTTTAGCTAACATTTATCTGTGATCTCGGCTATTAATAGTAGCTAGACCGATCGAACTTTAGCCGACTATATAAGCCGACTATATAAGCCGACTATATAAGGAAATGCCTAGTATTAGTAAGCGTAAAAAAGTAGTAAGATAACGAGTAGCTATATAGAAAGCTTCGTATTAGGCTATATCTACCTCTACCTCGGCGATATAGTCCTCGTCGTTAGATCTAGACGCATTAGCTATAGCTACTACGCGGTTTCCGGTAGGTAACGACTCCCTACTTTCCGATCCTCCCTCTTCTCTACTAGCTTTAATAGCTATAGTGAAATTACTTTCTAGAGCGCCGAAGAGTAATAGCGATCTACTAGACTCTCTTCCCGGCTCCTAATCTATAGGCGATAGGCAGCCTAAGACTTAAGACAAACCCGAAGACTATATAGGTACGCCGGTAAGTACCGACTATAGCGGCCGACTATAGGAAGGGGATTAATTACTACTACTAAACACGGCCGATATACCCTATAAGCCCGTAAGCGAGGACGAAATAGCGTAGTATATAAGTCGCGATAAGATTATAAAGGAGCTATAGGACGAATAGCTCAAAATCGACGACAATTACGAGCATATTAAGGTCTTTACAAATATAATAACTAAGCTAGAGACGGCCTAGAAGCCGTATACCGACGGCGTTTATAGGTGGTTCTAGTATTGGAATATATTAAATACGAGTTCTATAGAGCCGGAGGGTTTCTAGGACTTCGCTATGCGCACTAGTTATATATATAATAGTCTACTAGACGTCGAGGACGTCGTAGCTACTAACTATAACCGCCGGCTATAGCGCGATATTATACTACTCCCGACTCGCCCTATAGAGCAACCCTTCTCAAATCTATAATCTAAAGCAGCCTAGACGGCTCTTAAGACTTAACTCCGAACGCATGCCCTTAAATACGATGCGAAGGATCCTATAGGCTAATTACCTAGGGAATGTATAGCTATTCTGGATTAGGGTAAGGAGCCGTAGCGTAGGGATGCTCTATACTAGTAGTACTACTATATTAGCGAGAAGCCGGAGGAGCGCAACTTCTGGACCTAGGTTTAAACATAGTATAACATCTCTAATAGAATTACCGTAGCGGGTACGAATGCCGGCTATAAACGCCGGCTATAGGGACGCGAGTCGATTAACTATACGCCTTATCTCTCCGGCCGATAGACCTTCTACGTAGATAGGAAGCCGGCTCGACCGACGCGTGAGTTTCTAGATAAGGTTATAAAGGATTTCACGAAGGAGCTAGATAGGGTCGATTATGCTTACGAATACCTACTAATTTTTAAGAGGTACCTTACGTATGCGAGAGAAGGTAATAATACCCTAGTTAACGGCGCTTAGTATTAGTACTTTCGATAGAAGGACGCGAAGAAGGTAATAGGCGGCCCGCCTATTAACTTCTAGCTCTAGGTTACTAGAGTCGCTAGCATCGACGAGATCTCGGAAGGTCTTGGGATACTATACCTAAAGCCGATAGACCCGATCTAGGATCCTACTAACTACGAGGGCCGACTACCGGACGATATACGCGCTAAGGACCTTTAGCGCCTAGGAGGAAAGTATAGCACTTAGAACCTCTTAGCCCTTAAGGGAGATCTTAGCCTATCCGAGAACGATCTAGTAAGACTTATTAACATTCTCTAGGACGAGGCGGCAATCTATACGACTATATACGGAAGGGAAACTACCTCTCCTAGGATCTAGGTGCTACTAGACACCTTGCTCCACGTTC
>JALRMM010000747.1:0-10475 GCA_026122155.1 Zymoseptoria crescenta
AAGTCCTTTAGCATTGCCTTAGGCACGGGGTTTCCCCTAAGGTCGAAGAATACTAAAAGAATATAATTGTAAATAGATCTACTGCCTTGCTTGCAAGGCCGTCCTACATAGTCTTAGACTCCGAAAGGACGTAAATGGAACAAACAAACAAACAACAAACAAACTAAACCTTATATAGTAAGGATCTACTACAAGCAACAAGGGTGTATTAGCTATTACGTATAGCCGTATAGACTTTATGTTATTAGCTAGTATAGCGGCTTATAGAGGATTTAGTAGTGTTATTAATAGTATTACTACTATATATAAAGGAGCAGTAAATAAGCGACTAACTAATAATAGAGATTAGCTTTAGATTTATGTTTAGTACTTCGTTAGTCTACCTCCTACTCTAATTACCGCCTAAATGCAGTGTAGTATACTCGAGATAAGGCTATTTAAGTAGCTCTATAGTATCTCGTTCTAGATACGTATAATAGCGGTAACAACTACCTCCTTAGACTAAGAACATAGATTTATCTTAGCTAGCTTATCTTTAATCGCGGCAAAAACGTTCTTAATTAAATTAAGATCTAGTAACGAGGCTAGCTACTATAGTATAATTCGTACGCTACGGTATATAAAGGCTCTCTATATATATTTAGCTATATAAGTCGTTACGCTATTATATATAAAGAGAGCTTATATATAGTAGCGTACGCGTTACTAAAAGGCTTCTACGTCCTCGTAGATCTACTACTAGATAAACGCTATATAGTTAACGATCTAAGGAAGTACGTATTGTACGTAGTTATATTAGTTAGGGTTACTAATAGTCTTACGATCCTAATAGAAGATAGGAGCCTTGCCCTAGCCTAAGAAGGCGTACTAGAAGTGCCTAATAACGCTATCTACGAAGCGTAGAGCGGTATAATCTAGCTCGAAGGCCTTATATAGTTGTCTAGTTACGTAGATTTATAAGTAGACATTACGAGTAGTTATAAGGAAGCCCTTACTAATAGCTACTATCCTAGCCCTTTCTACTCTTATCTTTCGCTACCTGGAACAACCTAGCGTAGGAAATAATAGACGAGCTCGCACTAACAATAGAGGGACCTCTATACCCGTATAGACGGCCTTTAGGCCTCTACCGGCGACTAAAGGCCCTCCGCTAGTATACGAAGGAACATATATAGATAGGCGAGATCTCTCTAGTCTATTCCTCTCTCTATTAAATCGAGTCGTTACCTACTAAGCTCTCTTGTTTTTCGGTTCTAGCCTACGAACATTCCTAAGCCACTTCTAACAATAGGAGTCTTATATCGTCTACTAAAATATAAGGGGGGAGTATACTTAGACTCTAAACTCCCGTCGGATAGTAGTAGTATATACCGGAGGTGTAGTAAAAGAGGGCTATAGAAGGTAAATATATAAAAAGAGGACGAGGGAAGCTAGATAGGGGGGTAACGAGAAGGTAGATTTAAGTGCTATATACTATTATGCCTTCGAAGTACTAAAAGGGTAGGATAATAGAGGATAAAGTCTATTAACTACCTAGCGACGAAGGTAGTACTACTAGATATACGTAACTACTACGACTTTCCCTACTATACTACTAAAGCCTTAATGTCCGTCTATTAATCTAGAGACAAACTAGGAACCGGTCGGCAATAGTAGCTATCTTTATACTTACTATAATGTCGGATAGTTTATAAATTAGGTCTAAGGAATCTTACTGCCGCTAGTATCTATATCTAGCTAGGAACCGTAATCGATTTCGTCCTTACCTAAGTAACGGGTTATTTAACGGAGCCGGTCTAAGGGTCTTTATTACTATAGATGTCTAGAGTTAGCTAGGAGTAGTAACTATCTTTATGTTTACTAGGACGGGACGGATAGTAACTATCTTCGTACTTATAGAGGAAATTAATTATCTTCGTACTCGTAGGAGCGCCGGGAGTAGTAATTATCTTCGTACTTACTAGGACGGGACGGATAGTAATTATCTTCGTACTCGTAGAGGAAATTAATTATCTTCGTACTTACCGGGGCGGATAGTGATTATCTTTGTCCTTATAGAAGAAATTAATTATCTTCGTGTTCGTAGAGGAATTAATTATCTTCGTACTCGCGGAGGCGCTAGTAGTAATTATCTTCGTACTTACTAGGGCGGACGGTAATTGTCTTCGTCCTCGTAAAAGAAATTAATTATCTTCGTCCTTATAGAGGAAATTTATTATCTTCGTACTTATAGAGGAAATTAATTATCTTCGTATTCGTAAAGGCGCCGAATAGTTTAACGGAGCTAGTCTAAGGATCTCTACTACTACTTGTATCTAGGA
Source organism: Zymoseptoria crescenta (assembly GCA_026122155.1). Taxonomy (NCBI): domain Eukaryota; kingdom Fungi; phylum Ascomycota; class Dothideomycetes; order Mycosphaerellales; family Mycosphaerellaceae; genus Zymoseptoria; species Zymoseptoria crescenta. Next base: position 2,322 of record JALRMM010000747.1, read on the forward strand.
AGCTCTACTACCGTAGGTCTCTTTAAGACGTAGTAGATATAGGGCTATTACTTAATTACGTAGAGTTCTAGTAGGATTCTTTAAGATCTCCTTTACTCGTTTACGTATTCTCTTAACCTAGTCGCTAAAATTATGTAGTCGAACTATACTCGCTATTATAGTTCGATTACGGTAAGAGCGCCGACTTTTAAGATATATAGTCGATATCTAATAGTAGTAGTGTTATATATTGCACCGCTCTAAGTATTAGTAGGCTAAATTTATATATATAACGGTATATAGATTAGCAAACTTAAAGCAACCTACGAGTAGATATATATAGGCTAGAAGACACGTTCGTAGGTAAATAAGTTTAATTCTCCTAGCGTTTCTTTCTTCTTAATACGAATCTATTGTTCCGCTCTTAATATTTATTTTATATTATTAGCCTATCTAATACTAGTAAAATCTACCTCGTTATAAATATCCCCTAGTAAGTACAATCTACGACTTTAATCCGAGCTCCGCTAACTTGCTTACTCTATAGCTCTTCTATAATAGTAGATTATAACAACCCTAGCGCCGAACCTTAGCGTACCGACGTAGTATAAGATAATACTCCTATTGCCGTAGCTAGCTTTCCTAGTATCTCTACTCCTACCTACGCCTAGATCGACGACCTATACTACTTCGAAATCGGTAAAGATAGTAAGATCGCCCTATACTAGCGTTATATCCTTATAGCGACCGATTATATCTATTATTAGGACGGTAGCCTCGTTAAGATTAATATCGGCGTGCGCTATACTAAGGTATCTAGTTAGTTTATTCTTAAGTTTAACTTACGAGGTGCACTTTACCTACCTCGACAATACTCTCTATCTTACTAAACTTAAGGATCCCCTAATCTATAAGAGCGGCCTATCCTATCTTATTACTATAGCCGATACGCCTAATCTAACCTAGATTAACCGCTATAAGGCCCTATCTAGACGGTACCTTACCTCTCGCTAGCGTCCGCCGTACTCTCTAATAGAGCGCGAATTAGATATTACCCGCGATTAGATCTCCGTCTTTAAGCCTACTAGCCGTATAGTCTAGTACGACGTTAGTCCTTAGATCGATTACTAGTGCTCTAGTTTTAAGAGCTATATCGAAGTTATATTAAAGTAACGGAATTAGTTACTTAGGCTATTATAACGGGAGCTACGTTTCTGGATATACTCTAGGTTAGAGTAAGGTTTAGTAGCGAGCGTACGGTTACGTATATCGGCACGCTATTTATCTCGGTTAACCTAGGCTATCTATCCGCTTCTATTATTAAAAGGCAGTAATTATTAGAGGATTCTCTGCCCCTTTATATCCGAATGAAATTCCCTTTCTTATCGCTTTTGTTTTAAACTACTAGGGCCTAAGGCGCATCTAACTATTCTCTAAGTATTAGTACTTAACATACTCTCTAATTAGATTTATACATGTCGCTCTCTTTATTACTATTATTGTCTTTATGCCTAATAACGAACACTGCACCTTTATCTATAGCTAAATTATAGCTTCTAACAATACTATAGTTAGATAGATTATATGTGCCGATCTAGGCACTCGCGCTACGTAGGCTACTATACTATTAGCTACTACTTAGTGCGTGGAATAGAAACTCGCTTAGAGTTAGCGGGGCGGTTACTAACTTTCTTATATGCCGAGTGTTGCTATACTAGCTAGAGATTCTATAAAACTCTCTACTTATCCTTCGAGGACACGTTAATTATAAACATAACCGCGTAGTGTACTCCGGCTTTATAAAGTCTAGGCTAGGATTTTAGCGGCTCGAAGTAAATTACCAAGTTATAGGATATTATAAGCACTATATTAGCAAGTCTTTCCTCTAAACATCGGCTTTACTAATTACAATTTAATAAGAATAGGCTAAGCGGCAAGCGACCCTCGTTCCTACTATAAGACTAATAGTAGACCTATAGGATATACTAAACTACAAAGGCAAGAACGATAAGGTAAAGCGTATAGGTCTTGTATTATATAGGCATTATATGTTTGGATTTGGACTTCCTAGGTATACATTAGGCGCGCTAAGGAGGAGGCGAGTATAACGATTAATCGAGGAGCCGGAATCTAGGAGAGGCTATCTAAGATAAGGTATTAATTAAAGTTAGTTACTTCTCTTTATCGAGTTTTATAAATCCGGCGGGATTTTCCCTATCTTCTACCGCCTACGGCGGTAGGGAAAAGTAGACTATGTATATAGAACCCGTTCCTAGGCTTACTTTACCTATGTTCTATATTATACATCGGGATCTTAGGTAAATAGTTTGAGGGGTTTAGTTTCTATTATTCTCCGTTTAAAGGGGTCTCGTCGTTAGTTCGACACTTTTGTTAATAATATATATAACTTAAATACGCCCTTAATGTTCGCTATATACAAAATATGCGGGCTTCGTACTTCTTCGATAGTGCTAAGACATACCTAAAGTAGAAGGTACGAATTTATAATTTGTATATAATATTAAGTCTACGTAACAACTATTACTATGCTCTACGTCGCTACTTGTTGCTAGTAGGAATACTATAACACGACTTATTAGGTATGTAGGCCGTACTATAATGCCTTGGTCGTTAAGGGTACCTACTTTACACGCTCTTTATTTCCTTTTCTTATAATGTTTTGTGGACCCGTAATACCTACAAATAACGGGACCCTACGTACGTAAACATACGGCCCGAGGCGCGGCGGTAGTAGTTATAAAATCTCTTTACTCTCTACTCCCATAAAATCTTTATACTAGTTACGTACTCGTAGATAACTTTTTAGCTTTTCTCTCTTTTTCCCTTTTCCTTCTACTCGACAATCTATTACTATACTACGTAAGTATACGATAGCTATAATATTAGATTAGACTTAGGAGGACATTCGTATCCTATTGTCTATTTAACTAAAGTTACCGCGCCGCTTCCTAGAGCTATGCCCCCTATATAAGCTATACTATGCTACCGGACATCTCGTCCCTAATAAGGAGACTACTAAGGCGGATAAACTAATCGTAGCCTTAATTAATAACTTGCCCGAAGTCTTCTATAACCCAATTACTAACGATCTACTAGAAGATACGGTCCTCGTTATTAGTATAGCCGGAGTTAGACGTCTTTTAAACTATAAATCTCTCGTCGACTCTACTAACACTAGCTACGAACTCTACGAGTATAAGAGTAACATTCCCGGCAACTACCCTATTCTAGCCGCTTCCTTACTTTTCGTTAAAGTGCCGCTCGTAAATAATAAGTATAACGAAGGTATATCTTACTCTCCGCATTTCTACTAATACGAAGGCTAAGAGTATTAAGAGCTTCTAGGTCTCTACTCGTAAGCGCTATAAAGTATAGGTGTAGTAACACTAATACTAAACGGTAGATCTCTAGAAATAGGTAAGCGAGCTTTAAGGGCAAGTAAAGAAGCTATTAGAGTAGTCGAACGATACGTAAGAGTAGGAGTAGAAGCTATAGGACGAAGTATAATAGCTATATAAGAAGGTAGATTACTACTATAGTCGCTATAAGTATAAGTTAGTATAAGAAGTACAAAGATATCGTAGTGTATAGAACGCTAGCTAGTAATCCCACTAGTAATGAAACTAATTCTTGCTATTATTAAGTTATACATACGTGCCTCCTAATATACGACTATGCGTTACGTAAGCGGCATTTGCCGCTACGCTCGGCGTCGCATTATCTAACGACCTTACCTAAGGTTGTAAGGGGGGAGTATACTTAGACTCTAAACTCCCGTCGGATAGCAGCAGTGTGTACTAGAGGTGTAGTAAAAGAGGGCTGTAGAAGATAAACATATAAAAAGAAGATAAGGGAAGGTAGATAGGAGGGCAACGAGGAGGTAGATTTAAGTACTATGTGCTGTTGTTCCTTCGAAGTGCTAAAAGGGTAGAATAATCGAGGATAAAGTCTATTAGCTGCCTAGCGACAAAGGTAGCACTACTAGATACACGTAACTACTACGATTTTCCCTACTACAAGCTTCCCCTAGCTAGTGTCTAACCTAGACACTAAACAAGAGACAGACTAGCGACCTAAAGCGCCGCTGCGTACTGCTTAAACTAAAAGAAATAAACTTAACATATCCTATATATACGCCCTTATACGTAAAAACCCTCTAGAACTAGCACTAGCATTGCCCTTATCGTATAGTACTAATATAGCCCGATCCTATCCTAGGGTTTTGCACCCGCCTCGTATGTCGCATATATCTAATAAAGAGAAAAGAATAGAAGAAAACCCTATTAAAACCAAAGAACTCCCTTGAAATTCGCTCCTAAGTCGTCGTCGGTATTATTTCTTTCCTAGACTAAATGCGGAAATAGTCTAGTAAACTACCTCGGCTACTATCCCTAAGTACCTACCTCCTAGAAGCGCACTCGTCCTATAGTCCCATGCTTACTAGTGAAGGGAACCTCCTAAGGGAGAGAGTCGATAAACTCCTATTAAGTAACGTGTTTATGCTTAATATCCTCCGGATCCTTAACTAGTGCCTCGTCCGCACGAGGACGCCTCGACTAGAAATTCTTTAGATTAGCCTCCTTTACCCGGTAGAAGGACTTGTTACCGAAAGTAGTCCTCTTAATAGCCCGCATTCGTTAGTAGTTGCTAGCGAACTAGTAGAGGGCATACTTACGCTCTATTTAGAGGTACTCCTTTAGCTTCGCTACGCTCTTAAACTAAGTAAGTCGCCTTAGCTCGGAGAGGACGCTAGGATTGTCCTACTTAGCACTACTAACTAGCGCGCTCGAAATAGGGTTACTAGTAGTAAGTCGAACTAAGGCCGGAAAGGCGTAGGGGATAGCTCCGTACTTGTTGCGAAGTCTAGAAGGGGTATACTCTAGAGTAGTAATATCCCTATACGATCTACTAAGCATCTCCTAATTACTAGCCTCTACGTACTCGAGCGAACTGTCCTCTTAGTAGGTAATAAACTAGGGAAGGATAGTGCGGCGCTCGGTCTTCGCTATATAATCCACTCTATAAGGAAGATAAGGTATAGTAATACGGACATTACTAGCCTTATAGGGTACGTACTCCTACTTAAGTCTATAGTCGTCTAGAAAGCTCTAAGGGAGAACTATATAGTCGATCTTCTATATAGCACCCTCGGTGCAATCGTAATCGCGTATCTACTTATACTATATATTAAAAACCTTCGTCTTCTATATACCCTTAATAAGCACTATATAGTCGTCCTTCCCCTCGTCGGTAAGAGAGACAGTCCCCTAAACTTAGAAGATCCTACGTAGCTCCTTAATTATCCGAGTAATGTTTAGATCGATGTGCTTAAACATAGTGTTGTCCCTAACCCTAGTGTACTTAGCGTAGTACGGATATAAGATAAGCCTATACTTATAGTCTGGCCGCATAATAACGTATAGCAACTAGTACCTAATGTCCTATCGAATAAGTTACTAAACTTAACAGTAGAACATAGTCCGGAGCTAGCTATAGTTGTCCTAGCTATTAATCTTCCGCTAGTGCTAGAGGTACATATCTATCTCCTCCTTAATAATATCCTTTAGGAAAAAGGGCTTCTTATCGATTATAATTTTCGTATCGTTTACTAGCTAGTCGAATAGAGGGAAGTTAAGGGTACTATCCTTCTTAAAGGCGGCGTAGTAGGCATTAGTAATACCGAGAGCCTTGTTTGCAATATCCCTAAAGTAGACATTCTTCTTCTTATTAATAACGTTATAGTAGATGCTACTAAGGACTAGTTTCTAAGCCGTATTCTCGAAGCGGTATAGACTAAGGAAGTCCGAGGGACGAATAGGACGCGCGTGCTTAAACTAGTAGAAGTAGGTATTAGCACTAGTCTTATAGTCGCTTAGCCTTTTCCCGTCGCCGTTAAGCTAAAGAAGTCTATGTAGGAACAGATTCTTATTAGTCCGAGACCCCTTCTTAACTTTAAACCCTAAGTATCGAAGGAGGTCTGTAGCATGCTCTATATAGAGATATGCCTAATCCTTCTAAGGCAGTAATAGATCCGGGTATAGTGTTTGAAGGCACTTAAAGAATAAGTTAGCATTCGCGAGCCTCTCCTTACCTACTAGTTTCCGAAGCCTATTAATTAGAGAGATTACTTATGGACTAGCTAGCTCGTAGTTGCACTTGTCCTTTCGTGGAGCATCCTTCTTTAGAATAATACTAGTAGCGAGCTAAGACTCGCTAATAGCAATCGAAAGCGAGCGTACTCGACTAGTCTTTCGGGTAGGCGGAGTAGCTCCCTAGATACTATCTTCTAGTTTAGCACTACCGGGGGTAGTTAGCTATAAGTTTCGTTAGTCCCTAGTAGGGGTCTTTAGTCCGGAGACTAGCTGTCCTAATCCTAATAGGGTGTTAGAGAGAGGGGTAGTACGGTCGGGTAGAGTAATAGGGGACGGAGGTTCTTATTTCGAGCTAGTAGTACGGGAGCGGGTACTTATAGCGGGAGGTGCGTCGATCTACTTTTACGGAGTAGCCCTAGAGATTACCGTAGAACCGGAGCCGGAAGCTATAGTAGTAGGTTAAGCTACCTTATCGAAAACCTAACCGCGGCTATTAAAGTATAGGCCGAACTTACTCTTAAACTTATTATACTACTCTTACGATAGACGATCCGGCTTCTTGTCGGCTATAACTATAAAGTCTCTCGTAATATACTCCCCCTTTACTAGGCTTACTCCCTGCGAGGTACCTCTAAAGTGTCGGTAGAGCAGCTCGTACGATAGTAGATACGCTATAGAGTCTCCCTCCTTACTACCCGTCTATAAAGGATACGCATTTGCTACGCGCTAGACCTACTTAGCTATGTTCTCGGATAGCCGGATATGTTTCTTAAGCTCCGGGTTCTTGTTTATAATAGTATCGCCCTAGACCTTTTAATAGGCATCCTATACTAACTTCTTCCTATTACGAGATTCTTTCCTAACGGTAGCTACCCTTATTAAGTTCGGGAAAGCGGCGCCTATATTGTCCTCCCTCTTAACTTCCTACCCGTCTACGAGTAGTAGTAGGGTTTTATACTCGAGGTAGAGATCCTAGATCTTCGAAATAAATTCCTAGACCCCTTCTATTCCCTACTTAAATGCTCGAATAATATTTAAAAGGATCTACTGTCGGTCCTTCTCTAGTAGCTTCTTTATAAGCCTAAATAGCTTATCCGAGTTGCTAGTACTATATATAGCCCGAAGTATGCGCTATACCTTACCCGTAAACGTAGTAGACGTTTAGAGGCTATTCTCGATCTTCCGAATTTAGTCCGCTATTTCGTACGTAGACCGCACCGGCGAGGTAATATTCTTATTACTAAGTAGGTAGGTGCGCTCGTTACGCTTCTAGTAATAGGTGTTATTACGCGCTCGTTACGCTCGATTAGTAGACTACGCTAATACGCTCGGTCGGAGGTAATTAAGTAAGGTATAGGAGTGTACGTATAGGTTATATAATAATTAATAGTATAAAGAAAGGGGAAAGGGAAGAGAGAAGATATAGTAGGTATTAAGGAGGTAGAGGTTATCGAGCTAAGTGCGGAAATAGAGGTATTTATAGTAATAGGGACGGGCCTAGCTAGTAATACGCGTAAATTTTTCGGTAATTGTTAAGGGCGCTTCTAATTGTCTAAGATATAGCTAATTATAGTGTTTTGCGAGTAATTGTAGTAGGTGTTTATAAATGTTAGAGGCGGCATATAATCTATCGTAATTGTCCTCGATTGTTAGAAGGGTAATATTTGCTCGTGAATTTTCTTTAACTCCCTCCCCTACTAACCCTAAAAAAAGCGTAGATGCTATTGTCGGATAATGCTATTACCTATTAGAAATAGTCGGGGGTTTAGTGTCGGTCGTTAGTAGTCGGAAATGTTTCCTAGACTAAACGTCCGGCTAGTCTAGCAAATACCTAGGGTTAGCAACCTATAGTCGCCGGTACTATAGTTGCTCTTTAGGGGATATAGACGTTCCTCGAACTCGCTTAGTAATGCTTAGGGGCTCTAGTACGCCTTCTCGCTAAAAGGGGAGGGCTTTAGGGGCCTTATCCTAGGTAGGGGTCGGGCTATATCCGGTTTCCTCGATACTAGTTAGCTACTAAGGCTAATTATCCCTCTTATAAGTATCGTCTTCTACCTTATCT